>JAZHYW010019544.1:0-16676 GCA_037355805.1 Ixodes ricinus | reverse complement strand
GGTCACTGTGATCACGGTCGGCGAGCATGAGGAGGCGGCTGCCAGTGCGATACACAGCAACACCTGATTGACGACAAAACGAAGCGGCAGGTCAGCAGTGCGCTTGACGATGTTGCCGTGCTCTCTGAAGGAACCGGTAGTGGCCGCGTTCCTTTTGTTGGCGTTCGAGAGTGCTGGCGCCATGTGTTTTGATGTCGCATCCGTTCTAGGCAAGTACGGTAGTTCCAGCTGATGCGGCATGTTCAGCAATCTTGTGGTCACTGCGATCTCGGTCGGCGAGCATGAGGAGGCGGCTGCCAGTGCGCTACACAGCAACACCTGAATGACGACAAAAAGAAGCGGCATGTCAGCAGTGCGCTTGACGATGTTGCCGTGCACTCTGAAGGAACCGGTAGTGGCCGCGTTCCTTTTGTAGGCGTTCGAGAGTGCTGGCGCCATGCGTTGTGACGTCGCATTTGTTCCAGGCAAGTAAGGTGGTTCCAGTTGATGCGGCACGTTCAGCAATCTTGTGGTCACTGTGATCACGGTTGGCGAGCATGAGGAGATGGCTGCCAGTGCGATACACAGCAACACCTGATTGACGACAAAAACGAAGCGGCAGGTCAGCAGTGCGCTTGACGATATTGCCGTGCCCTCTGAAGGAACCGGTAGTGGCCGCGTTCCTTTTGTAGGCCTTCGAGAATGCTGGCGCCATGCGTTTTGATGTCGCATCCTTTCTAGGCAAGTACGGTAGTTCCAGCTGAGGCGGCGCGTTCAGCAATCTTGTGGTCACTGTGATCACGGTCGGCGAGCATGAGGAGGTGGCTGCCAGTGCGCTACACAGCAACACCTGATTGACGACAAAAAGAAGCGGCAGGTCAGCAGTGCGCTTGACGATGTTGCCGTGCCCTCTGAAGGAACCGGTAGTGGCCGCGTTCCTTTATAGGCGTTCGAGAGTGCTGGCGCCATGCGTTGTGACGTCGCATTCGTTCCAGGCAATTAAGGTGGTTCCAGCTGATGCGGCACGTTCAGCAATCTTGTGGTCACTGTGAGCACGGTCGGCGAGCATGAGGAGGCGGCTGCCAGTGCGATACACAGCAACACCTGATTGACGACAAAACGAAGCGGCAGGTCAGCAGTGCGCTTGACGATGTTGCCGTGCCCTCTGAAGGAACCGGTAGTGGCCGCGTTCCTTTTGTTGGCGTTCGAGAGTGCTGGCGCCATGCGTTTTGATGTCGCATCCGTTCTAGGCAAGTACGGTAGTTCCAGCTGATGCGGCACGTTCAGCAATCTTGTGGTCACTGCGATCTCGGTCGGCGAGCATGAGGAGGTGGCTGCCAGTGCGCTACACAGCAACACCTGATTGACGACAAAAGAAGCGGCATGTCAGCAGTGCGCTTGACGATGTTGCCGTGCACTCTGAAGGAACCGGTAGTGGCCGCGTTCCTTTTGTAGGCGTTCGAGAGTGCTGGCGCCATGCGTTGTGACGTCGCATTCGTTCCAGGCAAGTAAGGTGGTTCCAGCTGATGCGGCACGTTCAGCAATCTTGTGGTCACTGTGATCACGGTCGGCGAGCACGAGGAGGTGGCTGCCAGTGCGCTACACAGCAACACCTGATCGACGACAAAAAGAAGCGACAGGTCAGCAGTGCGCTTGATGATGTTGCGGTGCCCTCTGAAGGAACCGGTAGTGGCCGCGTTCCTTTTGTAGACGTTCGAGAGTGGTGGCGCCATGCGTTTTGATGTCGCATCCGTTCTAGGCAAGTACGGTAGTTCCAGCTGATGCGGCACGTTCAGCAATATTGTGGTCACTGCGATATCGGTCGGCGAGCGTGAGGAGGCGGCTGCCAGTGCGCTACACAGCAACACCTGATTGACGACCAAAAGAAGCGGCAGGTCAGCAGTGCGCTTGACGATGTTGCCGTGCCCTCTGAAGGAACCGGTAGTGGCCGCGTTCCTTTTGTAGGCGTTCGAGAGTGGTGGCGCCATGCGCCATCACTCTCGAACATTCCCCTTGTATGTTTTTTATATCATCTACCAATTATTCACGTTGCTTTCAAAGGATGACATACATGAACAGTGTAAACAGTGCATAGGTTGGTGACAAACCATCGTAGATATCACAGGGAGATACAGCTCTCTTCATGTATTAGCCATCCATCTGTTACCTTAACTGACAAGAAAATTATATTTTTAAAATCTGATCTTTCTTACGGGTGAATCAGTATTTCCACTTGGGCCTGTGATTGAGTTTCTTCTGCATTTTTTATTTTCTCCTTCTTTTTTGATTTATGCGAAATGAGAGTCTGCGCATGCATGTAGTCTACGTGTTACTCTCATTGTCTCTCTGACTTTTTTGCGATCTATTTGTAAATGAGTTCAATTAGTACAGGCTTACCACCCTACTACTGTCATGCAACAAATGAAAGCAATTACAACCTACATTATTTGCCATAGTCACTACCAAACGAAAAAGCAGGAATTGGGTGAGGTATGTGTAACACTGTATACATACACTGAACAAAATATACGCCCATAAACCTTTAAGATACAACCTTAATTCAGGACATGATTGTAAATTACAACAGAAGCTTGTAATTAATACTTGATAGTCTCTAAGAAATACCGTGAGGAATATAATAAATGCTTCACTCAGGCTGCACTTGAAGCAGCCTGAGTGTTTAGGGAGGTGTTAAATTCGTTGCACGTGCGTTGGATCATACGAAACACTGGTACTGCAAATGATCTTGTAGAACTCGACATTTGGCGATGAATTACTTAAAGTGCCGGCATCAAAATGTATTTCGTAAACACGAATTTTGAAGCGTGAGCTACACTGGCCGAGGTTGAGCAGTTTCGCGTGGCTGCGAAAGAACCGTGCTGCGCAAGCGCGAGGAGCAGTGACGTCACAAGGCGCACAGCTAGCGCGCCGGAGCCACCGCCGCCGCGCGCTCTTCCGCCACCGCGCGCGCCTCGCCGGTCTGCGTATTCGAGAGGAGTGACGTTATAGCCGCGGCAGTCGCACTGCCAACGCCGCGTGCCCAGCTGTCCGCCTCCGTTGCGCAGTAGCCATGTCTGACGCTGCACCGGAGCAGCTTGATAGCGCCTCTCATTTTGTGCACTATCATCTCAATTTGTGCGATCAGCCCCCTCCCCCCACCCCCACCCCCATCTCCCAAAGAGTTCCGCCGCTACCGATGGCCTTCAGCGATTACTTCTGCCCAAGTGCTCATTCGTGAGAAATAATCAGCGTGAGGAGGGAGTGCTCTGCATCGAGAATAATAGAAAAAAAAACCAGCCTTATATGATTCGCGCACAATTAGTAATACTGGTAAATCAAGCGATATACTGAAAATAACAAGCCTTTTGAACGCGGTAAAGGATTATCTAACCCTAACGTACAGAGAGATGAACTTACTTCGGAACGACAATGCCATGATCTTGGCTGCTGAGCAGATTTGATATAGTTCTACGTCTCAGAGTAGCTTCCGAATTTTTCGGACAGATTTGAAATTGAGGCAAACTGTACGCATTACGACAAATCCGGAAATTGTCCTAAGACACAAATATGCAAACACACACACCACACAACATGCCAAGCATAGGCTGTTGATTCGATTGGATTGCATTCGTTGGCTATAATGGATGTCTAGCGACTTTACGTAAGCCATGTTCCTTTATCTTTAACGCGCTTGCAATAGAACGATCAGCAAGCCACAATTTCAAAATGCATACTCCTATGAGTTTTTTAATGTGGTTTGTTGATCAGAATTAAGAAATATGCAGCCTTTAAAAAGTTCCCCGATATTATAAATACGTCCTGAACACGAGGCAAAATGTAAAATACAAAACTAAGTGTGTAATGCTCCCAAACGAATTCAACAGACATGTAAGCTCTAAAAAGAGAGCGAAAAGTGGACGGGCAACTCTGGCTTATCTGGTTCACGCGCTATGTTGCAGAGCTTGTGCTCGTAGGTTCGAATTGCGGTAAAGGAAAGATTTCTTTCCTACATTTCGATATTAGTTTTGTTTTTTAACATATTTTCTATGTTTTTGCAGACTTCGGCGCTATACTTTAAGGTAACAATCACGCAGAACGGGAAAATAAAAAGTACGAGCCCAAGTTTGAATTGATGCAATATGCACATATCGCGGCCCTTTTGTTTTTCCGGGATAATTCACTCCCTGCGTGATAATAGGTGGGTAAGTAAAGTAGGCAAACAGCGCAAGTCATTTCATCGAAAAAAAAGGAATTAATAATTTCAGATTGCGAGCAAAATGGAAAAATGTGTAAATAGTAAAAGTGCCGCAAAGATGCAGACGAAGTTTGCCATAAAACGGTCATCTTCACCCACCATTGAAACGAAAATACCGCTATATTAAAGCAGTTATTTACCAGAGCGCAAAGCGCCCTACGCATTAAGCATATATGTATATATATATATATATATATATATTATATATATAGACTTCCAGAATGTAGAATTTAGTTTTGTCGTGTTAGATCAGTGCTATCCCCCACGTGCGGCCTGGTTTTACTCATAGAGGTTGCGCTCCTCATTTTTTTTTTCTTTTTTATTAGGTCTAAACATGTTTTTTTTATTGCTGAGATGCAAGTACTGTGCGAATAATCAAACTTGTTTTCAGAAACTGTATCGTTCGTCTTTGTCACATTTATTTTTTGTAGCGTCAATGGGTAACATTCACAAACCCGCCAGTTTTCACATCCACAATGCATTGGCGTTTCTTGCTTTTTGCGTTAAAACGTTTTTATATTCGCGTTCTTCTGGTGCGATATGTCATGTAACATAAGCCATCGGAGACGGACATCGTCTGGCTATGTGAACATTTGGAATATTTCTGTTAGATGATCGTAACTATCACAAAAAACAGTCGATCCTGCTTGAAATAGCATGTTTTCACACTCAATCAACATCGCCAATAACTTAATCTCAGGATAGTTATGTGCCTTTCGAAGCATCGTAAGCAATAAACACATGCTTTATTTCTAGTTTCCCGAAAGTAATGTTTATTATTGCTTTTGTAACTCAATAGCCGTGCTAAATCATGCCACGTGTTTTTCTTATCTTTTTCATTCGAAAGCTATGCTGAACCGATTCTTTTTATCACAGCCAAACACTTGTGTATACCATCGGACTTTAAGTATAGTGCATCACGTTAAACTAGCTTCGTGAAAAAGAATTGTATGGCGTTGCAAAATTTATAGTTAATGGCGTAAGTGGTCAGATTCCCAAACCCTGAACTGTAAATTTTCCTCGCCGCATTGTTTTTCCTCGGGTTTTCGCAATAAAAACACATCAGCCTTGCCATGCTGGGATCAAATATGCCAGCGTCGGCAGCCATTTACGAAGGATTGATCAATGCAAGGATTTTCTCTCGTTATTCATGAATTACCGGAGTTCGTCAGAATTTCAAAGACTTGACAGCATAGCGAAAACGGCAAAACAAATATATTTAAACAATGTCGGTCCGTAATCGGAACTTCAATGGCGGGGCTAGCCAGCCCGAACAGCAAAAGCGCCGTAGCCGGTCAGTTACTGAACTTCCATGTAAATACGGGCCATCACCAGACAGCAAAATACCGATTCCGGGCAGTTACTGGAACTTCTATGGAAAGTCAGCGTAACTTTTATGGCTAAACTGGCCAGTGAGCAAGACGAAACCCCAACGCCGGCTGGGGCCGGTAGCTCACCGGAGCGAATAACCGGGCGACGGCATCCTCTTACCAGGACACGCCGGCGTAGTCCCTATACCGGACGATGCGGTGTGCTACCAGGGGAAGTATTGTAAAAAAGATCGCGTAAAAAATGCAATTAAAAATAAGTGCAATTGAGTAGGTAATTGACCACTTGTTCAATAATCATCAATATTAAAATAAATGAGGTCCCTGCAGCATACAATATTGGCGGCTTTATTTCGCCTTATTTCCTTTTAAATTGAGTGTGCTTTATGTGCAAATAAGATAAATAAAAAAGCCGTTTAGCTAAGCTAGAAATGTGTGTCCGGAGAAAAACATATGGGGGCTCCGATCCGTGCTGCGAAGGTGGTTGGCCAGCGAAGCTGTGGTATCACCTGAAAGGATTGCCCAATGCACTATACCAAATGCCGCCACTGGTCGCAGCCCGCCACCGGTGCTCTTATTGCCCTTCCTTTTCCCTTTGCCTTTCTTCGTATTCACGCTGTTCCTAGGAAGCCTTAACTATGCGAGGTCTACCCATAGCGGTGCTGCAACAGCAATGAAATCAGTTGATATACCCCCTTTTAACCTACGTCCAAGAGCATTTAACAGTGCTGAATGCCTGGCTAACTGGTATTGGTTTTGGGTTGCCAAGGTCATGGTAGCGCTTCTTAGACGAGGACGAAAGAAAAAAGACAAGACAGACACGAGCTCTGACTGCAACTGTTTAATCCTCATGGAAATGTGGTATATATCCACGCTACAGTCATATCAATGAACCAACCCCAGGCCTTGCCACCGCTCGCCTGAACTGCAACTTCTTATCAAAAAGGTCAATGGATGCAACGCTAACACACCCTACACCTGCCCTCCTTATCTTGTCCGCTTCGATAATTTCTCTAACAGTTCAATTTTTATGTTTGGCCAGTACTGAGCATGAGTCGAACAACGGTCTGCATCCGCAGTTTTGACAATGCACTGCTAGGTGGCCATCCCGATAGTTTTTGACTATAAGATTATGTTCTCGGAGCTTATCGTTCAAGCATCTCACAGTTTGTCCTGCATATTTCTTTCCGCACGTTAACGGAATCTGATAAACAACACCCTCAGCACAAACGACAAACGGACTTCAGTGCTTTATCATAGGACCCAGCGAGGCTTGCGGAAAAAGTACGTCAAAAAATTCAACTTGGCGAGCTTTTCCTGGCCTAGAAAAGACAACCTTAGTATCTAGGCGGCTTGCTATTTTCTTTAGGTTACGCGCAGTCTTGTGCATATAAGGCACGACCGCAATTCTTTGTTTACTTCTGGCCTCTTCTTTACAGGTTATGACCTTTGTTCGAAGCCTTTTATGGATCACCTCCACTACCGATACCAGTACATCCTCAGGGTAACCAGCCGCCAACAGACGGTCAGACTGCTCCAAGACACTCAATTGTGTCACATGGTGACATGACTTATGAACGGCGTTCTTGAAGCACAAATTAGCTATTTCTCTCTTAACCAGTTTTGAGTAGGACGAGATAAAAAGCAGCAGGAGATTGTTAGCTGTAGGTTGATACATCCAACACACATGATTCTCGATGAAAGTAAGCTTGATATCGAGGAAATGAATCCCACCATCTACCGGCACCTCATGTGTAAGTTTGAGGGGATGAAGGGCATCACTTAAAATAGTTAAGAGTATATCTACCACCGAGTGGAAATGTGTCGAGTCATAGTCAAAAAATACAAAAAGATCATCAACAAATCTTAAACACTTCCTTACGTTATAAGCGCTCAGGCAGTGCGAACGGGCTCTGCCATGATAAGCTAAAAATATGTCATTTAAAATCGGCACTAGACATGAGCCGATACAAATACCTTTCTTTTGAAGGTATATGTACTGTTTCATTCCGCGAAAGTTGTCTTAAGATAAAACGAGAGTAGATCTAAAAGCCATCCACTGTCACGCCCGCGGCGTTTTGAAAAGCCGCTACACCCTACCCCTGAATATATTCTTCGACGCAACTTCGTAGTTTGTCATGTGGTAAGGAGTAATAAAGATCCTTGACGTCCAATGAACATGCAAAAAACCTAATTCAGCTTTTTAAGACGCTGACTTAAGCAAGACGGCGCATAACTTGAAAAAAATAGCAAGCCGCATAAATACTAAGGTTGTCTTTTCTGTGCGAGAAAAGCTGGCCAGGCTGAGTCATTTGACGAACCCTTTCCGCAAAGCCTCGCTGCGTTACGTGATAAAGCACAGAAGTCCGTTTGTCGTTTGTGCTGAGGGTGCTGTTTATCAGCTTCCGTTTACATGCGGAAAGAAATATGTAGGACAAACTGGGAGATGCCTGAGCGATAGGCTCCGAGAACATAATCTGAATGTCAAAAATTATCGGGATGGCCACCTATAAGTGGATTGTCAGGACTGCGGATGCAGACCGTTGTTCGCCTCAGGCTCAATACTGGCCAAGCATAAAAAGAGAACTGTTAGGGAAATTATCGAATCGGACGATATAAGGAGGGCAGGTGTAGGGTGTGTTAGCGTTGCATCCATTGACCTTTTTCATAAGGAGTCGCAGTTCATGCGAGCGGCTGCAAGGCCTGGGGTTGGTCGATTGACAGGACCGTAGCGTGCATATATGCCACATTTCCATGTTGATTAAACAGTTGCAGTCAGCGCTCGTGTCTGTCTTGTCTTTCTTTCTTTTGTTCTCGGCTAAAAAGCGCTCCCGTGCCTTTAAAAACCCAAGTCCAATATAAGCGGATGTTACGAGGCATCAGAGCCAATCAAACCGTGTGAGTGCAACTAGACCTTAGAGACAAGGCTCAACGACGCGCGGAATGCGTATCTGTGGCCACGTCCATGAAACGGGATTGGCTAGGATAGCTCGTAGCACCTGCTTAGTCCAAACTTACGGTAAATTGGAATATAGGCAGGTTCTTCTTTGATATATGAAATACTAGTGACGTCACTCCCCGTGTCGCACGCTCCAGTCACCGTGGCAGCTGGCGCAACAGTAACCCTTACCGAGTAACAAATGCGGTGAGCGGTACGTGCTTTGTATTGTTATCAGGAGCTTCTTGTCATGAATTATTAGTTCGGATGCTTGTTTTGCGCTTCGTGTTTATTGAAACGAATGCTGTGAGGTATGTGGTATATGTGATTGATGCACTTTTGCCTTCAGTTGCTGAAGGCTTTTTTCTTTCCTGGGAGCACGCCGCCGTCGCAAAAACCTGAACAACGTGTACTATACACCTTCGTTCTAATAATATATTATAGTGTTAACACGACAAAGCCTGTACGATCGCCTCTCATTATTCCTCCTACTAAAAAAAAAACGTGCTTAAAAAAAAAGATACTTTTTGCTTTTATATCGATATTCAGTATCTCGGAGAAAAATGGGAGCAAATTTGTCTTGATGTTTTTTGTTAACGCTATATATTCATACACTTTTTGAAAATGCTGATGTGTTCAATGCACTTCGTTTACAACTGGCTAATGTACACACCAGGTGTTGCTATAAAGCATTGGGACTGTTGGCATAAGCGTAGAATATAATAATAATCCTGCACCCGCAAAAGCTTTATTTTTTATCTATACATCGTCACATTCGAATGTTTTCTCGTGCTGAGGTCATCTTGTGTCCATTCATTCAACCACGCCGCCATTTTTTCTTTTACTTCGTTCACTATATTTGACTTGCCATTATTATTTCTGGTTGGCGAAAGAGTTTTGTACAATATCGATTTTTTTCTGTTTTCATGTGGTGCTAAGCTGCCTGCTTTTACTAAGTCAGCGGTAAATGTGTTTAGGGACGTCTCTCTGTCCCAGAGGCTACTGCGCAAAACTTTTGCACAGATTTGGCGCATTTTTGATTGCTTTGTAAAACGTATCGTACTGACTCTTCATCAATAGTTGCAATGTACATATTACCAGAAAGCTTAATGCTGATTGTTGGGAATCATTTTTATTGCTTTCCATTTTTTTTCGCTAGAGGCAGAGATAAATTTGGTATTATATTTCCCTTGTTTCATGGACCGATCACTAAAGGTAACTGATTCCTTAAAATATACCATCCCCATGTAACGATACTTGCATTTCAACGTGCAGTCGGAAAAGCGATTTTTCGAACAGTTTTTTTTTTATAATAACAAAACTTGTAAACAACGAACTATGACGATAATTGTTTTCGTTTTGCTTTTTATTTAAGGTGTTTATAAGCGCTCTAATAATTTGATTGAAAATCATATTGAAATTCCTAATAATGCGCGCTAGCCAGTGTGTCTGCTTAATGTATTTTTATCCTCATACTTGCGAGTGCCCCTACTTGTGTAGGGGAGGGGTGTACGTTGCAGGAGCAACAGTTAAAATTTAGATTTATTTAATAAACAACGGTTTTATTTCAGGCAGATGCTCTCTGTATATTAAAATATATTAAAGGGATTCGTAACACGATGGTTAATGCATAAGAACTTGCCGTAGTTTGTCCAGCAATGTTGTGTACAATACCCCTTTTGTAGGAGAATACAGGTCAATGCCCAAAAGCACGTGTGCAGGTGAAGGAAGAGATGGATTATACTTTTCTTGTTCCTTTTGAATTGTCTGTAATTTGAATGAGAGTAATTTCTGCGTGTCAAAAAACGTCCGTCATGTTGAATTGAATACATCTCGTTGCAAAACATTGTACCCCGAATATCAACTGTTATTCCACGAGCTGGAGTCGTTCAAAAAAGGACTGTTCAACCTCTTTGTAGTAACTCTGAAATAAGCTCTAAAAAAATAGTTGAAGCTATATTTATGGCCGACAGAACGCACCGTATGCACACATGCCTGATGTTGTGTTATCGTATCTGTTAAAATAACTGTCTTCATAAAAGAAAAAAAAACAAATACTTTACTGGCATATCGATGACAAATATTTGTCTAGTGAATTTTACTAAGTTTATTTAATTGTGCTTATTATAATATGACAGAATTTATACGGAGACTATCGACCTTCCATCTTTAACAACAAAACACCAAAGAACACCCGTCAGGGACGAAAATATAAAAACGGATCAGGACGGAAAATATGAAAAACTAAAACGTTAGCGCAAAAATACAATATGAGTTAACATCATAATATACCAATATAACTGTTGCTGAAACAAATTCTAGTTAAAACCTCCAATCATCGATATCTTTAACTTTTTGCTACATCTAGGACTGTGCTTCTTGGAATCCTCCCAAGTTTAGCAGCACTCAAAGTTTTGCATATTTTTACGGACAATAACCGTTCTCAGCAAACGTTTAAAAAAGTACCAATAATAATCAATCTTAGAAGAAAAAATCAACAAACACCGACCGACGCCCGACTGCTTCTTTTAATTTAATACCTGAAGTTCTTCGACCTATTTATTAGACCCAATTTAGTCAGACATACATTTGCTTATTATCGAGAGGACCGTTGCTCACTATTGGCATCACAATGAAAAGACACCACTTCAGGAAACTGTTTTTTTTAGTTCAAGAAAAATCTAGAGTGATTTTTCTTTTTAATACTAAACGTTTAGGCGTCACAGTGGGCAGGGACTTGAGTTTTGTTTTCTTTCTCTAAATTCAACTTCATTATAATTTTCAGCTGCGAACGGCATGGTACGATTAAATATAAAAATGACTTCTCTAGTTTAGTTCAAGTTCTTTTGTACACATCGTAAATTCCATACCTTTAGGAGATTGAATACCTGGGTAATAGTTCGCTCCGCCATTAATTTCGTTGACATCTCAATCCTCTGTACACCATAATGATGTATTCCAGCATTCCATAATCTCTGTATCGCTGTCGATCCTCTGGATGACTTCATATCAGCGTCGGCCGCAGCCGCTTCCCTGCAAAACAAAAATTATCAGCCATAAATTGACATTGAACCAAATAAGCTGCTCGCTAGAACCCAGTATACCTTGTCTATTTCGGACTCTAATTGGAACTTCCCGTACAAAATTCAGAAGCAAATTGTTGCAAAAAGTTGTTTAGTTTGGCAGTTCACACTCAGGATAAAGTCCGTACCCTGTACGTGGTCCCCCATACTTCATACGACGCACGCAAAAAATACAAAACTCCTTGAAATAATTCTGCTTTATCAGCGCACAGTGAAGCCTGTATCAAAACTCAAATTCGCAATTAGGTACTTTTTTTCCTTCACGAACTTCACCTCTTCTTGTCGAACTGAACGACCTTAAAGAAACATTACCTTGAGTATCCAAAGGACGTGGAGAGTTTAAGACGAGTAACCATTAAATTTGGGTACACGTGCAATCTGCTGACTTTATTTTGGAGTTCAAATCAAATAGTTTGTTACATAGCACTTCTTTCGAGTAACTGGCGCCTTGTCGAAAGTTGCACTCTGACTACTAAATGTAGATCAACCCAACGTGACTTCGCCCGTCAGATCACAGTGATATAATGACGTTGTATTGATTTTCTTCGCTTTTCATACCTATACCATAAACACACAAAAATATTGTAAACAAAATATATCCTGAAAGTCATGTGCTGAAGGTTTCGGTCGGGCGGGGAGGTTCCTTCTGATAAGAACAACAGCAAGAGAAAAGCCCTTGAAAGAGGGTAACGGGTACGCCGAAGCTTATTATTAAAAATGTAGAAACAATTGCTGAGGCAGTTGTGCTGCATACGTTTTACTTCAGCGCTTTATCGCTGAGCGGTTTCAAATTAGAGTCAAGCACGTCGACTCTATTTTCTGTAGTGCGGGATTAGTCTCTAGTGCGCAAACTGCAAGTGTCTAACATCTTTGCTCGCGCTGTGCATTACTGTTCATCTGTGCAGCCAAACGCCGACGTTCATAGAGCTTTCCTTGAGGTAGCTTAACTCGTACCATACCAACTTATAGCACTCACTGGAATGATGTAGTACCACTCATGAACCTTCCTTCAGTGCGTCTTTCCTCAAACGTGAACACCTCCTCTTCTTCCACAACTGGCCACGTGTCCTCCACTTCAACCTACCAGTGTCGAGCTTCGCGGTCGCTTCACATTTCTGGCTTCACGAAATTCTGAGCTACTTGCCAAACAACATCGCACTTTATGAATGTCAATTTGCTAAAAATAAAGATATTGCCTATTCAAAGGAAGATAAATTGTTAAGTCGTAGCTCTCTTTCCTGACGTCCAGAGAAAAGACGACCGCCCCTATAGTACCCTAGCGCGTCCTTCGTTAGAGTCAATATTATTCATTGCTGGCCAGAAGGTCCCCAGGTCTAGTATTCCGGGATATATGGGTAACTCTCCCTGAACCTAAAACGGCTACAAAAAGGATTTTGGGGTAACACGGCCGGGCCGCCAGGGGACAAAGTACCTGGCGTTCTAGCGAAATTTTTTAAGTTGACGTGGGCCTTGGCTGTTGTTTTTAATTATCGCTTAACACGACCTTTGCCAAAAATAACTTTCCGTGGAACTCCTAAAGTGCGTAGATGCAATTAGTTTCCCTTGCATTTCTAGCTTCTTCACAACCTTTCTGTTCACAAAACTATACCCGAATAATCGCAGTGATGACAGACTTGCGGCAGCAGTTTGGCGGAGCGCTAGGTATCTCAAGGTTCCTGTTCCCAAGAAGCCTATCACTTGACTTTAAAATCCCCCTTGATGATATATATTCGCCGTCAGAGGCATCCGTATCCGCCAGCAAACCATATTTGAGCTCATTGCAAACCGGAAGATTGTGATTGATGCCGTCGAAAAGGATACGGGCCTGTATCACTACAAACTCTCATGCGATCGCTCACGAAAGAGGCTTGACAACCCGCCCAATAATACGATTAAAACGTAAAAACCAGCCTTTTGAACCTAATCGTACTTTTAAATATTAAGTTCAAACATGAAAATATGTTTACATTTATTTCAAATCGTCACCTCACCTTCCCCTTTCATTTGCATTATTAAAAACATTCAGGCAAATTTCCAGACGGCCCGTAATTGCAATCGCGAAGTCCTTCAGTGAGTCATGTTTAAAACCAAGGGGCAAGGTAACTTAGTATCTTGATTTCACTTATACAATAAAGTGCTCTACTTCTATCTTTATTTTCCAGATTCGCGGAAGGCTAGCCTGCGATTCATCGAACAAAATCTCGTTAGCCGAAAATCAAAATATCGGCCAAGGACACATTTCCAACCTAATAGAGAAGGGCGATAGATAATTACATCACGCTGTTATTCATCTGTAACAGATTAGTCATTAAATGGCAATAGAAAAAAAATAAAGGCCGTTTACAACTCCCTGTGAACGCCAAATTAGAGTGCAGCTTTTGAGGAGAAGGGGTAGGCACAGGGGGGGGGGGGGCACGTGGCCTGGGGGTCACGTGACCTTGGGGGGGGGGGCGGAAGAAAATTTCTCGCTGAATTTAGCTTTAAAAGATTTTCCGCTAGATTTAGCGAAAAAAATTTTCCTAGCGGAAAAATTAGTTCCGCTAAATCTAGCGGGGAAAATTTTCCTCTAAATTTAGCGGGAAAAAATTCCGCTAAATGTAGCGGGGAAACGTTTTTGCTAAATTTAGCGGAGAAATTTAGCCATCATGCACCGCGCGGTTACGTTGACGGCGACGCCGACGCCGACGCCGCTCAAGCCGGAAATGGGCGCCTAAGAGCTGCGCTCTAAGGCGACGGCGACGCCGACGCCGCTCAAGCCGGAAACGGGCGCCTGAGAGCTCCGCTCTAAAAAAAGAATACAGAGTTTCTACTGAGGCCCCCGTTTTAATCTACTGGAGGCAGTGTGTCACTAAAGTCACTGGAACTGGGAAAGTAGGGCAATTGCCTTTTCAACTTCTAGCCGGGCACAAAGAAATACCAACATGCAGAGGACAAAACCTCTCAAGGTGATTGGCTCATCGCTGTTGGCTGCCATGGTGATCGCCATTTTGAGCCCTTTTAAAGCTTCGAGGCTTCGAAATGACAGTTAAAAGCAGTCGCACCAAGATCGCCATGGTGCATCATCGTACTGAATGCGTTCCTCCTCCAATATGAGCGTCTTTGGCACTGTGCAGGCAATAAACTTATCACTCATTGCTTATTTCGCTATATCTCTTACAATTATGTTGCTCTCCTTGCGTGTTTCAAGACAGTAACATTATTATTCAATAGATCCGAACACTGACGTTGCGTGTGATGGCGGTACGAAGATGTACGCAAGAGTGTTGTCAAACTAACTTATGGTATTTGCACTTATGACTAATTAAATTAAAGTATAGCGACCCTTGGAAGAAAGCAACAAAAATAGTGTACTAATTTTTTGCTTCTGTTTAATATAAAAGTATTCATATATGCAAGCACAGTAAGATTAATTTGAACATATTTTAATAGGAGTATAGTGTGTAGTTTTTAGCAGGTACATATTAGGCGCGACGGATATGAGGTGGGAGAAATATTGTCAGGATGATTTCAAAATTTAAATAAAATATATTAATAAATACTGTCATTTCTGGCTTGAACATCATGTGTCACTTTCAGTATTGACGGCAAATATTATTAGATGCGAGGCATGTATTAAGTAGTTCAGAACTTTAAAACCTCCTCTTGATATTGTGTGACTACTTTCCCTGGTTTTGCTCTCTGTTGCGGTGCCGCAGACCTTGCTTTTAATGAAAGTGAACAAAAGAGACGTTGTAATTTCCCTAAAATCGTGATTTGTGCCGTGGGGGCATATACCAACCCCACGCTGTAGACAGGTAGCGTCCCTGACTGAACATTATGATGAGCACTGTGTTGGAACCGGATAGATATGGCATCCTCTATTGACCTCTACTCCACCATGGCGGGTAACCGCACTGTGTAAATTTTACTGGCGGCGCGCGCGGCACAGTTAGCGCACGGGTGTTGCACGGCGCTCAAAAAAGGGCAGCGTTGCTTACAATTTAATGTGACAGTTCCTAATTGCCAAAAATTGCTACCGTCGTTATCTTGCTGTAATATAGCGACGTATTTATCAGTGTTCCTTTCTCGGTTAGATTCGACACCTCATACATTTTAATGAAGAGAGATCAAGCGAGAATTATTTGAGTTACAATTTTTCCCCGTCTAAAAATACAAAATATAGCAATCATTTCTCGTGTCCTCATTAGAATATTA
Organism: Ixodes ricinus; assembly: GCA_037355805.1. Taxonomy (NCBI): domain Eukaryota; kingdom Metazoa; phylum Arthropoda; class Arachnida; order Ixodida; family Ixodidae; genus Ixodes; species Ixodes ricinus. The sequence continues at coordinate 899 of JAZHYW010019544.1, read as the reverse complement.
TTTTTTTCGACGTCTCAATTTCGAATTTTCAAATCGACAATATTTGCGAATAAGAAAAACGACTCTGCAATTCGGCATCAAGAAATCGCGAGATAATGTTGCCAGCATAACAACGGATTAATATCCGAAATGGGAGAAATGTTTCCAATCGCACTCTCAAAGCCAAATGACGTATAATTTACTTGCTTTATTTTATGCATGATTAACATATCAAGAATATGCCATAATGGGAGCATTGGCCAAAATATTTATCCTACAGAATGAACTTTCTAAACTAAGGTAATATGTTACCTTCTTATAAACTCGTTCGGCGGCACGTTGGGCTGTGCATCTTTGCCATAACAACTATTTCGTGCGGTCTCTAAAGTTGAACGCAAACCTTTCGGTGGACATCCACCTGTTTAGGTATGACCTAACCAGGTGGATGTGCACCAACAGGATCCCCTGTAATGACTGCGCCACCTCCTACAATGGGGAAACTAAAAACTTCCCGGAACGTCTACGCCAGCATCAGTACGACGTCAAAAAAATAACGTGCAGAGTAGTGCGCTGAAAAACACGTCCAAAAAAAGGTCACACGATCGGATTCAACAACTCCTCTATTCTTGGCACAGAAAGAAACTGGCGAAGACGCCTTTTATTAGAGTCCTGGTACATTCAGAACACCGAAAATAACGTCGCCCGGTCAGCTGGGACACCGCCAAGCGCCTACGTGTCTGGTTTGCGGCGCACCACGCGAGGCGCTACGAACCATAAAGCACGTGCAGGTACAACGGCAACTTTAAAGAAACCAACAACACCGGGCAATTTGCAAGACGACTAAGATGACAAGAACAGTCACCCGTGATCTGGGGCCGAACTGGCATTGAAACCTCGGGCTCCGTATCAAATTTTGGGTT
>JAZHYW010019543.1:0-27432 GCA_037355805.1 Ixodes ricinus | reverse complement strand
GTAGCGTGGACATCGTCTTAGCTTAAAGAGGCCATGCCACAATTTTTGTACTCTGCGTAAATACCTCTTAGAACAAGAACCTGACATTAATGACCTATGAAGCACGTGTTCGTTTTTCACAACACGCAAAAGAACTCAGAAAAAAAAATAACGAAGACCAAGCAGTGCTCACCCCCTCAACTCGCACTTCCAGAACAAGCGGCCATGTATCTGGAGCCGATTATATGCCGCAAATGACACCATTTACATGGATTCAGCCGTAGCGTATCAAATCTGGATTTGACGGTTTCTATTACAGTATATGGGTAGAAGAAGAAAACGAAAGGAGGGATGGTACGTGTGATTGACACCTGTTTTGATTCGATGAGCTATGATCGCATTCATGTAAACCCAGCCAATGTTGGTCGCAGCAACGCGCTCGGGCTCGTAAAGCACAGGACGCGCGCTGAGTTTTATGCATTGTTATGGTTCGACTATTCTCGTCATTGCAGCGACTAGACAGGGGCTACAACCCTAAATGTATGTAAAGTTATTGATTATCTCGAGCCAAATCGAGTGCTCGTCGCAATGCTCGAGTACAGTCAATGCAAAATGGTAGAGGGCTCAGAGCGGCAAACTGGCAGCTGGACGTGATCCCCAACCGGCCACCGCCAGGTTGCACATTTTTGACCATTACACACGTGACGTTATAGTTTTACGGCTAGATTGTAACAAAGTACCTCGCACAGATAATTTCTTATTGATTAATAATAACAGTACCAACGAGATAACTTATGTTTTGTTTGTTTTAAGCCCCAATGTGCTTTTTTTGACAAAAATATCGGGCAGCTTCGCAATGCCTCCACTAGATGCGCGACAGCCGCGGTGCAGTATTTTTTCTTTCGGAGCTAGACACTGATATTTGGGGCTAAGAGTTTTGAAAAATGGTTTATCATCTTTTTTACAGCGATCGCAATACAAATCTCGGTTCCGTTTGCGTAGAAACCTTGGGATTTGGCAAGGTCACGTGTCTAGTGGTCAAAATTGTACAACATGGCGGCAGTCAAGTGCGGATCACTTTTGTTTCGTGAACGAGGTGCCAGTTTATAGCTCTAAGCCCCTCTACGTCGTTGAGACTATGAGCTGCATTCAAATATCGTCAGTGATGGGTAGTGCGACCCCCCTAGTAACGTCATCAAGTTTTGCGAGGAGAGTTTGAAAGAAAACGCTCGTTTTTGTCCTTGAAATTACACCGCAACAAGGGTTGGTCAGTGGCGTTGTGCGCGAGTGTACTTGGGTCCCACTAGTGATAGTAAGCTCTTGTAAAGTAAAAAAATTCCAAGCGAATATCGTTGCACGATATTCGCTTTAAGTGAAACGAAGTATAGGTTAAAACTCGAGGTTATTTCTCGCTCCCGCCGTACCGGACTTGTCAGCTATTATGATCGGTAACAGCTTAAGAGCCATGTAGATGCTCCGTCTCCAGAACGCACGTGTTGCCTTCCTCGAGGCTTTGACTGCGCTTGTGACGTTGTGTTGACAAAGAAAGAAACTTCGCCATCGAAGCGGGGTACAGGGATTTCCCTAGACTCCCTAGGGGGGGTATAGACCCCCCTAGTTTTCCTGGACACCCCCCTTGAATCTAAAAAAAAGGAAAAGATAAAATTCTTTTTTTTTCAGATTAAGTAGAAAACACCACCTCTCAGGTGTATATATAGAGAAAGGAAACATACATTACGGGTATGAGCATTTGGTTAATAGACGTCTGTAATTTAGCTAGTGGACTAAAAAAGAAACAGTTTTATATTTTATCTAGCCTCGCCTCGCATCGCCTCCCCCCCCCCCGAGCCATTGGGACACCCCCCCCCTTGATTAGAATCCTGGGAAACCCCCCTGGCGCACTGAATTCTTGCCCTGTCACCAACTAAACTTATACGGGGCACAACAATTATCCTACAGTCAAGGTCACCCTTTGCTATGACAGGGAGTAGTTCTCCTGCTAACGACTCGATGCGGATAGTTTAATAAGCCATCTTACTACAGTTAAACTACAGAACAGCAGTTGGGATGTAGTACGCGGAACTGAAGAAACCCGCGCAAACGCCGAAACGTCCATGCGGTCGACGGTCTAAAGCCCACGAAGCATGTTTCAATGTTTCAACTGCCTCAATTTTGTGGCGCTACAGCTACCTGCTGCAAGCGACTTTCGAGGAGGGAAGGATCATCGGCTGTATTGTATTGAAGGAGGCAAACTGAAACAAACAGTGTTTGGAAAGTAATTTAACCACAGTCTTGTACACTTTACTAAAAAAAGTAATCGATTACAATTACTATTACTCTTGGCTAAAAAGTATTCGATTAGATTACTTGATTACTCGACGGCAAAAGTAGTTGGACATTACTTAAAGAAGTAATCGTTACTTTTCCGATTACTTTATTGTGTGAAGACACATCTTTAGAGCTCATAACAATGAACTACTTCCAACCTATATTTCACATTTGCACAAGTATTGAAGAAGAAAAACTGGTTTCCTCTTCGTGGTCGTTGCACCTTCACAATACGGACACAAGTATAGAATTCGTTTGAAGAGGTTTAACGATTTGGGCGTTCGCCAGTGTGTGTGTCGCAGTGGCGCAACTAGGGGGGGGGGGGGCAGGGCAGGGGGTACAAGTGCCCCGGGCGCCACTTGGGAGGGGCGCCGAGACGAGTCCACCCAACATGTGCCCTATGAAAAAAAACGGCAGTAAGGCTACGCGAGAGGCGCGAAATTTTATTTGCCATGGGCTATAAGGGGCGCGAAATTTCATTTGCCATGGGCGCCGTCATATCTAGTTACGCCACTGTGTGTGTGTGTGGGGGGGGGGGAGGGGAGGGGGTTCTAGATCTTGTTAAGCTTGAGCAAGGATTGTTGCTCAAAGTTTGCGTCACTCATTTTATTATTCACATGTGGATGATCGAGCTCGCATGTTATACAAAGAGCAGCAGCTCCAGGATTTGAAACGTATCATGTGTAGTATCCATTAGCGGAAGAGATCGCCCCGACCACTTCTCAACTCGAAACATTGCTTGTCACAAAGACCACTTAGGGGAAATGGGGAAATATTTCAAATGGCTTTGTTATATTTTGCATCCGCTTTAGCATTTTTCGATTCTGGTTCTCCTACGGGCTGCGAGTAGGTATCCTAAGCAGGATTTTGTTTTTCTGTGTGTGTGTGCGTGAGGGGGCTAGTTTGAACGAAGGACTTACAAAGCTACATTCTGCTCCCTCAAACTTCGCCCTGAATGGCCTTTGTCACGCACTGTGGCTTCCCTGTGGCTTCCCACTCCCAATCCCAGCTCGGAAAAAAAAACAAAAAAAAACGGACATTTTACAAAACTGTACATAGAAAGGGATTGACCTCGTTTCCTAAGCTCCGCAAAAATCTTTTTTGTGTCCGTTTGAAAAAAAAAAGCAAATTTTATTTTTGTCATTTAAGAAAAAACCGGCGTGTGCCGGGGAGGGGGGGGGTCCTGTGGAAAAATAGTAACGGTTACAAGTAATTTTATTACTTCAAAAAGTAATCAGATTACTCTTGTGGTTACTGCCTAATCAAAGTAATCAACTGATTACAAAATTACTCCAAAAAGTAATCGATTACAAGTAATTTGATTACTTGTAATGCGTACGGTACAAGTCTGTTTAACCATGCCCATCTGACCTTGCCGTGGCGTGCAGTCAGACTTGTACCGTACGCATTACAAGTAATCAAATTACTTGTAATCGATTACTTTTTGGAGTAATTTTGTAATCAGTTGATTACTTTGATTAGGCAGTAATCACAAGAGTAATCTGATTACTTTTGAAGTAATAAAATTACTTGTAACCATTACTATTTTTCCACAGAGCCCCTCCCCGGCACACGCCGGTTTTTTTCTAAATGACAAAAATAAAATTTGCTTTTTTTTTTTCAAACGGAAACAAAAAGATTTTTGCGGACTAGGAAACGAGGTCAATCTCTTTCATGTACAGTTTTGTAAAATGTCCGTTTTTTTTTTGTTTTTTTCCGAGCTGGGATTGAGTGAAGTACAGAAGCCACAGTGCGTGACAAAGGCCATTCAGGGCGAAGTTTGAGGGCAGAATGTAGCTTTGTAAGTCCTTCGTTCAAACTAACCCCTCAGCACACACACAGAAAAACAATCCTGCTTAAGGTACCTACTGCAGCCCGTAGGAGTCCAGAACCGAAAAATGCTAAGCGGATGCAAAATATAACAAAGTCCATTTGAAATATTTCCCATTTCCCCTAAGTGGTTTTTGTGACAAGCAATGTTTCAGTTGAGAAGTGGCGGGGCGATCTCTCCGCTAATGGATACCGCACATGATGCGTTTCAAATCCTGGAGCTACTGCTCTTTATACATCGAGCTATAATCCACATATGAATAATAAAATGAGTGACTGCAAACTTGAGCAACAATCCTTGCTCTAAGCTAACAAGATCTAGAACCCCCTCCCTCCCTCCCCCACACGCACACAGTGGCGTAACTAGATATGACAGCGCCCATGGCAAATGAAATTTCGCTGCCCCTTATAGCCCATGGCAAATAAAATTTCGGCCTCGCGTACCTACTGCCGTTTTTTTCATAGGGCACATGTTGGGTGGACTCATCTCGGCGCCCCTCCCAAGTGGCACCCGGGGCACTGGTACCCCCTGCCCTGCCCCCCCCCTAGTTGCGCCACTGCGACACTACACTGGCGAACGCCAAATCGTTAAAACCTCTTCAAACAGATTCTATACTTGTGTCCGTATTGTGAAGGTGCAACGACCACGAAGAGGAAACCAGTGTTTCTTCTTCAATGCTTGTGCAAATGTGAAATATAGGTTGGAAGTAGTTCATTGTTATGAGCGCTAAAGATGTGTCTTCACACAATAAAGTAGTCGGAAAAGTAACGATTACTTCTTAAGTAATGTCCAACTACTGCCGTCGAGTAATCAAGTAATCTAATCAAATACTTTAGCCAAGAGTAATAGTAATTGTAATCGATTACTTTTTTAGTAACGTGTACAAGACTGCGTGCAGTAAATATTACGGGTCGTGCGTTGCGTTATGTAAGAACAATTTATTTACATTTACACGCTGATTCTACGGTCTTTCCTTACGAAGGATGTCATGGCCACGACCTCCTCTACAGTTACGACCACGTCACACGCGAGTACAACAGCGCTCGCCTAAAGACCGTGTTAATTGGCTTGCATTCCTGCCGAGGGACTGCGCTGCATCTTAGGTGGGCTGCATTTTTATCTGCTCGACAGCACAGGTTGAAAAAAGAAGTTTTGACTTTAAATAAACGTAGCAATCTGAGCAAAATTCGAGGTGATCTGATTTTGCATATTATGGGTGGGAATAGCTTTCTGGGTAGCGGTTACGTTTTTACAAAAAACGTCCAGCCCCAATTACATTGCAAAATCAAAAAAAAAAATTAACATAAAAAGCCACGCTGAAACTTTTACACTATTTCAGTTGATGAATATGATAGCTTCACTTCTTAGTTGTTCTTTTTCAGAGTGTATGTACATTATTTGTGTCCTTTAAGCTTCATACACATTCTGCCGCCTCTTGCACGCATTACGAATAATAAGTCTTGTTTTGTTTTTTTTACCCGTGAAACAGAAAGTACGGATATAGAGAGTTTATTCGCTTATCGTCCATTCAGTCTATTCTGTTTTACGTCCATCGCTCCTCTTCTCAAAATTGACTGCGATTCTGAAAAAGATTGAGAGCTTGTGTTCGTTGTAAACTCCGAAAAATCTTGAAAAAGACAAATCCTTTCACTTCAATCCCACTCTATCACGGGCTGGAATTTTACATAAATAGTCTCCGATACGCATCTGCAATTTATTTTATTTTATTTTATTTTATTATTTTTTGCTTTGTTTTGTGGAAGACAGTTGAGATTGACCTAGCCCTGAAGGCGTGGAGGTTCGAACAACACGAGTCGGGAGAAGTGAACTCTAGCAAGGAATCTGGAGAGGGATGGAAAAACCAAAATCGAAAACACTATCGGGAACTCGAAACCTGGAGTGGAAAACGAAGGGAAAGAAGAAAAGAAAAACGCGAACATCTTTCAAGCTTCTTTTTAAGATGTCGGATCTGCTCAACACCCTTTGAACGGCTTGAAGGTATGCATGCACCTCCCTGCCTGTCGACCCAAAGTTCTGCTTGGGGGTAAAGTTGTCTACTGGAGGTTTATCGAAGTAATTTTTATATACAGGATGTCCACGACAAAACAAAACAAACCAGGCATCGCGGAGAGCTCAAACTCCGTCAGAACATAGCCCCAGCCATTCGAGCAAGATGCCAAAGTTTCAAAGCTTACCATTACCGGAATAAAAATTTAGAAGTGAAAAACTGCCTTCGTCTATGAGAGGACGCTGTCCGTGAGAAGCGGCGGGAGGAATGCCGCTGTGGGCGACCGCATCTCAAAGAAGGCGCCTCCATTGGCCAAGTGTTTTCGGTTAGTTTTGGTGTCGATCTGGCGGCTTGTGGCACAATACCGTCGCATCGTTTCTCACGTCTCGGTCTAGGCACAATTCCACGGTTTTGTTGGACTTTTTTTACCCCAGGTTAGGCTCGTTAAATTGTGTATTTGTATAATGTCTTTGTTTATCTTAATAAAGATGTTTTTTGCTTCACCAGCTGACTGGGAATTTTGTTTGTAGTGACGCGAGCCTTTCACTTATTTACGGTTTGAAAATAATATAGTGTGCGACACCGGACTGCATAAGATGAAGGTAACAAAGAGAGCGATATCTGAGGAGGAAAGAGGGAGCCTATAGAACATCTTCTTTGCATAGGGATTCAAAGACACGGGAGAGCAACCGCGAAAAGAGTGGCCAGGCTCCGTTACGACAGCATTTGGCTGCGCCTGAGAAGGGCCTTGTGAGGATAATAAAATAAATAAACTGTGCACACGACAGGAAGGTGTAAGTTCGTCCCGTAGACTGTTGTCAGATAAGTTCTAGGCAGAACCCTACGGCTCTACTTCATGCGGAACCAGGCTTTCGACGTGGCCTCCTAGGCGCCAAGCGCAGAGGCCACACCTGGTCTCGCACTCTCCGAATGCCTCAGCTCGCATCTCGTCCTTGATGAGAGCGAGCGCTGCCTCGATGCGCTGCTTTAAGGCGTTGATTGTGGGGATGCGGCCCTTGCACACCCGGGACTTCAAAACCCTCAAACGAAAGAGTCGCGTATTGTGAGATCTGGCGATCGGGACGGCCACGGCATGTTCAGCGATCCCCGGCCCATCTAGCGTCCTGGGAGGATAGTGTCCAGCCAGCGCCTTACACTTGTCACCCAGTGGGGAGGCGCACCATCTTGCATAAAAATGCACGTCCGCACGTCCCGCTGCATACGCACTGCTTTCAACTCGGAAAGCAACTCATCATGCATCATCTGCAGGTAGGCGTCTCCAGACACGTTGCCGTCCAAGAAAAATGAGCCAACGACGTCCTCTCTCCAGATTCCGCACCAGACTGTACTTTTGGCTACTGCAAAGGCCTCTCGAGCGTCCAGTGCGGATTCGTCGAACTCCAATAGCGGAAGTTCTGGGTGTTGACCTGCCCGTTAAGGTGAAATGCCGCCTCATCTCTAAACAGCAAAAACTGCAGATGTGGTGGATCTTGTGCAATTCTGAGTAGCTCGTCCCGGCAAAAGTCGAGTCGCTTCTCGCTGTCAACGGGCAACAACTCAGGAATCAGGCCAAGCTTGAACTGGCGCATCTCGCGGAAACCTCTGCGCACGGTGTGCTTGGATACACCGAACAAACGTGCGATTCTTCGCAAAGACGAATAGGGATCTGCCTCGAGGGCGCCGACGATGGAGAAGCAGTGTTCTTCCTTTCGAGGAGCAACGTGGAAGACGTGGGTTTTGTACTTGACGCCACTTTCTTCTGCAAAGGCCCGGGCCCATGTCCAGATCACCGACTTGAAAGGTGGCCGTAAGCCGAACTCCAAAAGAGCTTGCGCTTGAGCTTTTAAAAATCCCCCAGTTCGACGTACCACAGATACCCGACTCCACTGTTTGCGCGCTAACTGCCGCATAAGGAACACCAGTTGGTAATAAAATAAAACTGAACATAAACATTCAATGCAGGTGCGCGTAGATGACTGTTGGCGCTCGTGAAGACAGAGACAGACAACCTCTGTCTTGGCATTTATCAAAATGCCTTTTCATTAAAACAAAAAAGTGTGATTACAATTTTAAATACATTATTTAGTGTGTTTTTTTCTATTAGCAACCGACGAAGTTGGGGAAAAGGATACGATACTTTTGTGAGGTATTGGTAACTTTGCCGCCAGTCGTTCAAATTAGACAAGCGAGGGAGCGCGGGAACCCTCGAGGGCAAGTGGAGCCATCTGTGAGATGCGCTCACAAACAGCGGCCTTCTGTCCGCTGCTTCTCACGGACGGCGTCCTCGCACAGACGACAATACTTTTTCACTTCTCTCTTTTATTCCGGTAATGTAAGTGTTGAAACTTTGGCATCTTGCTCGAACGTCTGGGGCTACATTCTGACGGAGTTTAAGCTTTCTGCGATGTCCAGTTTATTTATGCGGAGCGAAAAACCGCGTTCGGTTTTCTCGCAGACACCCTGTAAAAGGTGGCTTGCACGTTGAGGTGTACTGTTCAAGACACCGTGCCTGTATTTGTGTCCAGATTTACGAATTTATAGCACTTGACCGTACCTCATACCGAAAAACCGTAATGAACCTTCTTACGTGCTGTAGCGGCCTTATACATACCTTAGGAATTAATGAACCGCAAAACATAACTTCTTATAACAAAAATCAAAGACGCTCTGTGTTACAAAAAAAAAAATAAACTTGTGGTTTTTTTTTGCGCACTTTTTTTTTAAGGTTTCTTGTAATATACGTGAGGTACTAACCCTAATATATTGTTCAAGAAGGTAGTAAATAGCGCGTACCACTACTTACGATAAAATGAAATTTACAAAAGTACAACGCGAGCTAGGGCACTGAGCGCAGGAAGCTACTTCTTTCCTCAAATCGTTCATTATACGTACCCAGTGCTCACTGTCATAAAGCTTGTTTATAAAACTTTTCTCGCGTATGTCGGTACAAATCCCCTCCTACTTCTAATTGGTTCTCTTCACTGACCTCCACGTATGTACATTAGAACTCATCGCGCACTGACAGTTGGCTACAACTCTTTTTTTGAAACGTGCACTGCACGACGTCGGCTAAGTTCAAGCACGACAACAGCGTATGACAATAATAATTCCTGGAGAAGGAGAACAAGAAGGACGAAGGACAAATAGAAATCTCCAAACACAACTTGGTGACTGGCGCGCGACCTGAAAAATCCGCTTGGTCCTGGTATTGAACCAGGGTCCTCTAGCTCCACTTCCATTGGAGCGCTCTACCTACTTTTGTTGGTAGAGCGCTCCAATTCTTGTCCAGCTCGCTGGCACATTTGAAGTAATTGCGTTATCTTCACAACAGCGTGTCTTTTTTTTCCTACAAGGCACTGACGGACACCAATCTTTACAGCGTGTGAGCAGTTTCCAACCAGCTAGTAGATTTCCTTGAAGCTCATTATTTCGAAAACAAAAGAACAAAAATTCACCGATCGCTTGTTGGTGCTAACAGTGTCGTGCGATATATAATGGAAAATATAATCGAGAGTTTTTTTAATTTTTATTTTTGAACACATTATATTGTACTTATACTTATATCTTGATTCTAAGAATAAGGAGAACAAGGGGCATCACTGTTATTGTCATCCGAACATGCGGATGAAAGTTAACCTGAAATTATCCTTCAAGGTGCAACCTGAAACAGATGGCAACTGGACTAACATTAAACAAACATCTGTCGTTGTCAGCTGCAGTTTTATACGGAACGACGCTCCAGTTAAAGAACGATGTTCCCGGAACTCGTTTCTTTTGGGAAGAACGGAGAAACGGCGCCTTTCCCTCTTGCATCGGCGGGACTGCAAGGGGAACTCGTTACGTTTTTGAGGAAACACTAGGAGGAACAGCGCTTTTTTGTGTGTTTATTGGCAAATTTATCTAAACTTAGCTGCATTTAGGGTAATTTATTAACGGCTGTGTCAGCCTCCGATTTCAAATGATGATCAGATGTCCGAGAGATGAACAAGAACAAAGAACGGGAGCCAGTGGTGTCAATAGGGTCAGCGGCACCCGGGGCAGTAAACCGCCGCGACCCCGCCTACACCCCCTCCCCCACATCTCGCGGCCCGCCGCGACAACCCCCCTTCCCCTCCCCCCCCCCCTTCCCGCTAATGTGGTCCGCCGCGACCTCCCCCCACCCCTTTCACTGCCCAGCTGCACCCCCCTGAGCGTCGCATCCGCAGCCCTCCCCCCCCCCCTTCCCCCACCCAGCCCTTGCGGCGCCACTGACGGAAACAAGTATGATCGTGGCGACTCGACACGTACTTTTATGGGCATATTTTTACTTGCTCGCTTCATAATGCGAAAGCATTACCTGTCCCATGGAACGAACCGGCCTTACCAGCTTTTGAAGCCGCACTAAACGGCACCGAAATTCACTTGTCCCAATAGAGCAAAGCCTGTCGTCTGTAGCAGCGATTTGATGGATAGGCTCCCATTGGCTGGCGCGTGTCATAGTTTCAAGGGACGAGGCTCCCATTGGCTGGCGCGCGTTATAGTTTCGAAGAACGCCACCCCATGGCGCTGCGGGCCCCGCGCCGGTAAAAGGAACACGGTGGCGCGCGCTCGGCCACTTCTGCTCCTCTCGACGCCGACGAACATGGCGGTGCCTCAAGCATCTACATCGTCGGCGGCCGCAACCTCGGCAGTAGCGAAACCTGCCTGTCCACGCAAGTGCACCGCAGACGAACTAAGGGAGCGGAATAATGCCGCACAACGAGCGAAGAGGCAGGCAGCGAAATCCACCATTGTTGTCAAGTCTCCGAATACACGGCGGGCGGAACGAGCAGCGGCGGAACGCGCTAGGAGACAGAACAAAGCATTTCGAAAGCGTGAGGAGCAAGCGGATTGCGATTCAAAGCGTCTCAGGCAGCAAGAAGACGAGGCCCTTCGACAACGCGAGGCGGAAGCAATACGTCGCAGGCGGCGTTCTTTCGCATTCATAACTCATAAGAAGAGCTTGGATGTCATCGGACTTTTTTATCAACGGATTATTCAGCGCAAAATTTCCCTAGAATACGATAGATTAAAGGTTAATGTAACGACACTTTCAATCTTAGATAAGTAACGGGAACGCGTTCCTTTCCAACCACTAGAACTTGTAACAGGAACTCGTTCCAAGATTCAGAAGGAATGAGGAATGAGCTTTCGATTCTGATCTGAAGGAACGTGACCAACACGGGTCTGATGTGGAGATACCTTCCTGGTCTGAAGCTCGAAAATAAAATCAAACTCATTCTTTTGGGGACACCGAGGATGGGCTTCTAACAGGAAAGTTTTCTGTGCCCCACAAGTGAACATTTGAAAGTGGTCACAGTTAGCAGTGAAAATTCCGAACCCGCATCCTCAATTTTGTAACGCAGGTAAACATAATGTATAATTAAAGGCTGGGCGAGTGCGGTTCGAATCCAGATTAATCGTTTGAGCCAGCATTTTCAGACTCGAATTAACTTCTTGTGCCGACACGTATCCGTTCACTGTCCGAGCTGTTGAAAAGGGCGATGCAAAAATGTTTATGCTTTCAATAAATACATATTGGAATTATTCCTTGACATTTATGACCTATGAAACACACGTTGCTTTTTTTATCGATGCTATGGCAGTCGCAGAAAAAACTCAAGAAAAACGAAGAGTGTTTACTTCCTCAACTCGCAGCCAGAAAATGGGGCCATGTGATCTGGAGACGGTTGTATGCCGCCAATGTTTTTAACATAGCACGCTTGGGGTCTGCAGAGCGCAGGGTGCGAGCTGAGTTACGCAGACTTTTCAGGTTCGGCTATTCCCGCCATTCCAGCGATTGAGCACGAGCCACTACCCGAACGCATGTCGAGGCATTGATTGACACGAGCCAAAATCGAATGTCTACGCAGTCTTCGTGTCCATTGTAAGAGCAGAATTTAAATATAGTCATAGCGAGTACCGCAAATCTTGATGACGCACTCCTGGGGATCTCATTGCTGGCGTTGTCCCGACAGCCGCGTCATAAAATTTTGCGAAGCAGAGAACGAAAGAAAAGGTTAACTTTCACCAGTGGAATTGCACCGCGATGAAGACGCTTCTTGTTCAGTGGCGTCCCGTTCGAGTATTTTTGTCTCCTACTAGTGCAAGTAAGCTGGTGTAAAGCGAGAAAAGTTCCTGCTCAATATAGGTGGCGCAGCCCTTTAAGTACCAGCATATGCATCTAATGTACTACCAAGCATCGCTCCGCCTAGAAAAATCTGTTGAAATACGTTTTTCAATAGAAAATTGCCTAGTGACGAAATAAACGGATTTCTATTTGCAGACGCTCCTGTTTGCGTCGATGGCCTGACTCGGGAATACGCCGCCTCCGCGGACATACGGGTCCTGGTGGCGTGTGAAGTGAACGCCTCTCCCAGCGATGTCCATTTCGAGTGGGTTGCCAACACGACGCTGCGCACGGGCAGGATCAGCAGCTTCACGGCGAACGGCACGAAATCCTACGCGAGCACCGTGACCGGCACCGAACTCGAGTACGGCATTCTCCTCTGCTTTGCCTCCAACAACGTCGGGAAGCAAATCGAACCCTGCACCTTCCGCATTGTACCTCCGGGTGAGTTACCGGCGGGGGACCTTATGCGCAATGGCAAACGAGGGAAGCCGACCTAGGTCGCGGTTTCAGTTATGGATATTTGTGATTGAAAGTGCAGATCGTACGAAACAGAAGAATATTGAGAAAAGAAGCTAGACAGAGCACGGAATGAAACCGCATTCTCTATTAGAAACGCGTGTGGGAAACATTGCCACCCTTGTGTTGGTCTGTAATCATTAAGTGACTTATGACAGTGATCTATTACGATTCTCCTAATTCTGCTTTAAATACAGCGGTACCAAAAATATCGCAAATTGCCTTGAATTTTTTTTTTTGCTACGTGAAACGTTTTTGGTTTATAATATGCTGAAATTGCTAGCGCTATAGCGCTAGCAATTTCCAGGCATTTCTTCTCAAGCTGTGCCTCCAGGCCTCTCCAGTACTCTCCGTACCATTGACTCCACCCACTCCTCTCCACCCCATTGACTCATTGACTCATTCACCCATTGACTTTCCCCGTCGGGTCGTCCTGCGTCCACAGGGTATGGGGAACGGCTGATAGCGGGTGAGCTGAATTTATCTGAAGGTCACGTGACATCAATTTTCCAGCTATATCTGGGGGGAACTGAATTTCGTATAGGGCACGTGACATCATGTCACGTGACGTCAAATCTTCTGCTTGCAAATTTTGCGGGAAAACTGGATTTGTGCATAGGTCCCGTACATGAAGTCATGTGACCTCATTTTCCACGTTAAAATTATTCAGCTTTGAAACCTCATTCGTGTTAAGGTCACGTGTTATAAAGTGTCCAGCTAAATCTAGCGAAAAAACCGAATGTTTGCAAAGGTCACGTGACACAAAGTCATTTGACATCATTTTACCCGATAAATTTAGCGAAAAAACTGAATTAGTGTTGAGGTCACGTGACCTCAATTTTCCCACTAAATATAAAGGGGTAAACTGAATTTGCTTGTAGGTCACGTGACCAAGTCATGTTGCGTCAATTTTCCCGCTAAATTTAGCCAGAAAACGGATTTTGTGTATCGGTCGCCATGACATAAAGCTGTGTGACGTCATTTTCCCTGCTAAAGTGCGCGGGGAAATTTGCGGTTGCGCTTTTTGAGGATTCACTTCCTCTGAAAACCTAGCATACAAACGTTTCGCGTTAATGAGTGACATTGATTTTAAAGACACCGGCCCTCTAGCTATGCCAAACCTGAATAATAATAGAACTGGTTGTAGTAGCTGCGGGTTACAATAAGATTTAGTTATTTTCCTTTATTTGTCTCTGCATACCGAAAACCTTTGACGACATGTTTCACAAGATTAAACCGCTTATAATTTTAAAAGTTTCAGATATCTTACAAATATCAATTGAGAAATAATGTTTGAAGTGGCTGCTCCCTAAACTGGCTTCGTCCTGACCATTGTCAAGCACAGGTCCGCCGGGAAGCCCCGAAAATTGCACCGTGGTCAACCTGAGTCCAGACAGCGTCTTACTCAAATGCTCAGCGGGTTCCAGTGGTGGCTTGCAGCCGGTCTTTCAAGCCGAGGTGTTCAGCGTGCATGCTGACCTTCTTCACAACAACATTAGCTCCTCTCGGCAGCCACACTTCAAGTTAAGCGGCCTCCACAAGGACACGTCCTTTGTGGCCCTCGTCTACGCGGCCAATGCCAAGGGCCGCAGCTCTCCCGTCACCGTTCGCTTCGCAACGGGTCTCCTGAACAGCTTCCCTTCGGCAACAGGTGAGCACTGGGAGACGAGTTGTTTCTTTGCACTAATAAACATGACCATGGTAGGTCAGACATACGATAGGGGCGTTCGTAAGGGAGCTCATGCGATGAGAAAAGGTGTAGTGGCAAGCTTCTGAACTGTTGTGTCACTTTCCGACGCTCCGTGTGCTATACAATTAAGCGTTCTCTGCACTGAATGAAGAAACGCATGACATCGCCAACATTCAGTATAACATCTCGCTAACACTTTGAACGCAACGACCTCGTTAAAGAGACGAAGCCGCAAGGCATCTATATCGCTACTAGTAAAGTGCAGTGTGTTGGAACTTGTGGAGTCACGAGATAACATGGTGGCATCCGGGTAAAGTATACGCATTGCGGAGCGCTGTCGACAATTCTGTCTGGGAATGGCAACACAGAGGCTCAACGGAGGATTGTGGTCCTACCTTTGTTTTAATATTTCGTTTTTTTAATATAATTTAAAGGGAAGGAACCAACAAACCCAAGACAAATATTCGAAAATCCGCTATTCCTACGCTTTCACTACTTCCCCCATGAGATGTAGGTCTCATATTCCTTATCCACTGTAGATTTCGTAGCACAGGAGTTACTGCTTGAATAGCGCATGCAGTTCCCAAACTGACTTTACTGGCTCATTGTTCCCCATCACGGTTGGTACAGCGCGGAAGCTTGTCGTAGCCTCAAAATCAGTTAGTACGCGATCAACAGTGCGGTATATATCTCATTTTAAGTGAGAGCGGATTCCGTGATAAGATTCAGAGCTTTGAACGTACCCCCATTCCTTTCAGTGCAGCCACCTACGTGTTTGGAAGCACACCGTTTATGTTCGGCCTCTATTATAAAAACACTACAGCGGCACGCACCAACCTTGTGGGACTCATCAGCTTATCTAACCTCTTTATCTCTTTCCATTCGCCTGTGGCGTGTCCCGAGAATCGTATTATCACTCCGTAGCCAAGGTCGAAAACCGTGCCTCATCATAAACACATATCGTGCATTTCTTAAGCCGTGAGTGACTATGGTGTCGTTACACTCCTTTGTGGTGTTGCTACACTTTAAGAAATCTTGAACGCGTATTTTCGCATAAAGAAATTGAGAGAGCTGAGGTACAATCTACGGAGGGAACTCGGCGACCGACGTGGCCGAAGATAGGTTTAGACCTCCCCCACAAAAAGTGTCTGTGCTGTAGCACTGAGAACTGAGCATGCTGCTACAGCACTGTGCTGTACTAGCATGCTCAATATGTTTTTTTTAAATTTTAGGTCTAATCAAATTATTATCCTCGTCATTTGCCGACCGCCCTCCGTGGAGTTCAATTACTGGTCCTTCAGAGTGCTTTCTGAAAAAAAGTATACATTCCAAATTTCTTAGAGCGTGCGTGTGCTCGACATTCAAACTTTCCCATAAGTTATTAATTTCGTGTAATTATTTAAGCTTACGAGGGTATCAAATATTAATTTATTTGCATAAAGCTTCGTGCCTTTGAGAAATTGAGCAAGTAAATGCTGGAGATGAACACCTACGTGCAGATCTTCTCTAAGAGGAGCCAAGACGGCAACAACTCTAAGCTGTAGGGCATCTTATGTGTACCTTTCATATTGTATTACCGGTTGACTCATTCCCTCGTTTCCTAGCTGAATCGGTTAGATTGAAGTCAAACATAAAGTGATGTTTGTCTACCGTTTTTTCTTTGTAATTACACTCAGTTCACAAACTCATTAAAACATATCGTTGCATCAAACGTATCTTTTAATAATCAGAATCTGCAATAAAGCGCGTAAGGTCTCAATTGTGATTTTCTGAAGCCGCGCTGTGAATACAGCTTTACAGCCGCATCTTGTATGTGTGGAGGCATTAGGTTGACTGACCACTTCTTGGAACGCTCTGCATGTCAATAAAGATGTGTGTTTCCAAGCTATATCGGAGTGTGGCACAAAAAAAAGTTTATTATTAGGTTAAATAATTGGTGCGATGGCGTCGATATCTCGTTTTCATTCCTAATTGTTCGAAACCATGGTTTAGCTTTCCTTTTCACGTGAATTGATCTTTGTGAGACTAAGAGAGACATAGAATAATTGAGAGCGTGGAAAGTGATGAAGACATGATATAATCGATGGTTGTTGGTTGTTACAACCAGAATAATATTTATATATTGTGGGTCTTGTCGGATCAAATGTGTCTTCTAAAATCGGTAACAAGGTGGCACTTATCTCCCGCTAGCGTATTTTCTATTTAAAAGAGCACTGAACTATCCGCAACAATTGTTTTAGGTGCCATAATAGGACTTCTGTGTCAATAGACAGACTTTATAAAAAATAGTTTTGCCGCAATACACGCGTCGAAAGACATATTTCTTTCTTATTGAGCAGCGATTCCGAAGCACTCTTTAATTCGCATACGTCTACGATAAATATAAGCGCGTTTCGCAATGGCTTCTAAGACGCAAACTACCTAAGGAAAAAAATAACATTTTTAAATGCCTGTCCGTTTTACGTGTGTCGTAAAATTAACACTTTTCAAACGAAACGTTTTAACTCAACATTGGCGTCACGGGACCCATTTTGTGCTGGTGTAGGTCTGAAAAGTGCTACAGTTTCAAGATTCACGCCGATATAGAAGCATGTTTCGGTACGGCTCAAATATGTCTTGCGACCAGACTTGTTCGGTACTCAGTAGATGTAATGAAATTATTTGTAATCAATCACTTTTCGAATAATTTTGTAAGCATTTGGGTACATTTATTAGGAAGTATAATTACCAGAGTAACCTGATTACTTTCGGAAGTACTGAAATTACTTTTAACCTTTCTTATTTTCCCCTCCCTTTCTAACAGCGCCCTTTGTGCGTACAAGATTTATACCAAGGAACTCTCAAACCAAGTTTCCGCGACAAAACAAAAATGGTCTACCAAAATTGGCGGGGATTCTAACCCAGTAATCGAAATTACGAAAGTCCCGTTTTAAACCGGCTGAAAACTGCCGTTATTAAAATCTGAAGTAATCGGAAAAGTAACGGTTACTTTTTCAAGTAACGGCCAATTACTTTTCTTTTCAAGTAATCAAGTAATCTAACTGGATGTTTTTTTTATACAAGAGCAATTGTAATTGTAATCAATTACTTTTTCGAATAACGAGGGCAAGACTGCATGCGACGTATACACTCAGTAAATATTGCGTAAATAAAGGGGACATCTAATTTTATACGTTAAGTGTTTTATGCATGCACTAAAAACATTTATTTTCTGAAGTTAAGTTTTCCGTTAAGACGGCCACTGTTCCCCTTTAGGTCAGTGGACAATGCGACCATTGGCAGAAATGTGTTTGTATTGATTGTTCGTTTTTTTTTCTATTTTTAAGGTTTTGGCTTCGTTTTCTATCGACGAATTAATTCATTTGATTTAGTCCCAGTTTACACGTTTACGTGTAATTTACTGGTAAGACCATGCGGCTTATGCGTAAGTTCGCGACAGAATTTTGACAGTTATATATACAATTTTAATGTAACACCTTCGTGTATCATCTATTTCAGACTTTCACCAAGTCACCAAAAGCAATGTTTATACAGGCTGCACAGGCAGATATGTTTGCTCCCTTCTCTGCCTAAAATGTATACAGTTTTAATGATACAATTACTGATTATATTGCAGACTTTCGTTTGATCAAAATAAAATCAACACCCGCATGACGAAACATGGGGTTATTCGAACAAAAAAATAAGAGCCTCGTAAGCTTTTCTCGATAGCCGGAGTGTGTAAACAAGCTATGATACCGGTTCCACCCTTCATTAAAACGGAGGATCTTATTGTACACAAGTAAGCCATTCCCCCCCCTCCGCCCCCCTCTCCCCCCCCCCAAAAAAAAATATATATATAATTTATTTGTTTCATTTTCATTATCTCCTTTAGGCGATCATTCGATATATTTAGTAACAAAAGGACAAATACTTTTAATAAATTTCGCACAGCCTGTGTGCACACACGCATCACGAACAGGTCTAATTAGATGTAAAAAGGGCTTTTCCCTTGTTTTTGTTTAAGTTTTTCGTGTGCTTTTGTTTCTTTTTAATTGTTTATATCGGTTTAAAGCTGGCTTCGAACATGAAGTTTGAAATTTTTAAGGCACTAGTTATTTCTAAATGTATCTGGCTGTCGAGCATTCAGTTCCTGAAGATTCGATAAAGTTAACGGCATTTTTGGCAACAGATGATTCCAACACCAACTGTAGTGCTTTTAGAACTCGAGAACGCACCTCGAATTATAATATTTGTTCACTGCAGTATTCAAAACCAGAATAATTACAGTTACGCTAGCACGAAAAAGTCATCTGTGTAAATAAATTTAAAAAAAACGCTGGCGAGTTCGCGGCCATGATAACCTGGAAGCGACATCCGCCATTAAATTTTCGCTACCTAAGCTTACAAGTTTTAATACGAATGTTATAATGTACTCAGAAAGTATTTGCTGTATCGTAAAACATCCAAAAACGCCTCCGCTGCTTTTTCCCATAAGGCACAAAACCAAGTTCTACGTAAGGAAAAAAATATCTAAGAAGTAATAGGTAATGCAACCTCCCTAAAAAAAGGAGACGCGACATTCGCAGAATACTCTAAACCTGCTGTTCACTACAAACTATAATGTTCTCCTGGAAACTTTGAAAATAAAAAGTAGAGCGAAAGAATTCTTGATGTAGCAATATTAAATTCCATTTCAACATTTTTTTTTAGAAGGGACAACATTAAGATACTAAGCCAGAGCTCGACTCGACCACGCGAAATTATTTTTCTTTTGTTCTCCGTCCTATTTGGAAGTGCTATATGTTTACACAGACTCCTGTCATTATTTTTGTTTTACTAACCGACTTATGAAAAGTATCTCCTTTTCAAAATGGTCCTAACCAGTGGAACGCTCATGCGAAGCAACGAAGTGAAATGCGTAAAGCTTTTCGGATTGTAGGTCAAAGCTAGAGCTTGTGTTAAAATTGCAACAGTTCAGACCTGTTCAGACTTGGACACTAAAAACAGTTCAGAACTGTTTTTAGTGTCCAAGTGATAGTATCCCAAACGCGTGTACACAGAAAAGAGGTAATTTATTTTGGAAAACCTTGGGTCGTGCTTAATTCTCAACGCCGTTAAGTTTCGTCCTGTTCTGCGTGTTTAACATTCTGCTAAGAATTATCGGAATCTTTAGGCGGATCGCTTTCTTTATAAATGTTGCGTTGATTCAGATACTATTTAGCCGCGTAGCCGAAGTATCATTTCATGCTTTTACGATATTTTCTTACACAAAGAAAGATTCAAGAGTGTTTTCTGCTGTTTTCTGCTAAACTTATAACAAAACAAGTTTAACCTCATTTTTATTATACGAGACGTGTGCGTGTGCGCTTTCTCGAGATTCTGGCAGGCTATGTAAGAACAAAGCAGTAGGAAGTACGGTTACAAAGACATAGGATTTGGTTAAAAACATTTTGAAAGTGATGTTGTTAAACCCTGGTACATTTCGGAGCAGTTCTTCAGAGCTCTGTATCAACCTTTTTACAAGTCCAGAAAAGCAGGTCCTGTCTCCTAAGATAAACTGTTTGAAACTGAACTTGACTTTATCTTTCTAAGAAATCGGAAATAGTCGCTTTTTTGATATGAAGATTTTGTGTAGAAGATGGGTGATGAACGTCAAACCTGCATTTTAAATGCTGATAGGAAAAATGGTGACGTAAACATTTGGCGGTTTGTTGGCTTATAATACAACCGCTATAGGCGCTTTTAGGCAGCTGTGCATGGGCGCCGCCATAGCACACCTTGAGTTGTTTCCTCTTATTCCGTTCGCTTACCTTCATCATTGCCACAGCGGGATGGGTTATTGCCACTTTGGATGCTACAGCATCATTCTCCCTAGCATAGGTCTTTGTTGACGTTCGTCAACGCCCGCTTCAGTGGCTCGGCATTTCGGTAAGACAAGAGAAGGTCGGCAATGGCAGCTCAATCTGGCGAGTGTTTAAAGCGTCTATATATGTCAGTCGTTCTATAATCTTTATTGCAATGTAAACATTCGCTTGATCAGTTCATTTATCAATTTAAAGAACTCTACACCTTGATAGGTCCTACATTTCTATTTATTTAAGTGCTTAAAAGGGTTCATGCACCAATATTGGGTAGAAAGGTTTCTCACTTTACACAAGCTTATTGGTACTAGTAAGACCCAAGTATACTCACACGTAACGCCACTGACCAAGAAGCTTTTCTGTCCTATAGTGTAATTTTCATGATAAAAGCGGACGCTTGCTTTCAGTCTCTCCTTCGTCAAAATTGATGACGAAGTTCGGGTAATCGCATTGTTGAGGGGATCGCATCCCCGCGGTGACGATGTTTAAATGCGGCTTATACAATGGACTCGAACATTGCGTGAGCATTCGATTTGGGCTTGTGACAATCACTGACTCGACATTCATTCGTGTAGTGGCTCGTGCTCAATCGCTTAGATGATGGCAATAGCGGAACCTATCAATGTGTTGAACACAGCACGTGTTCTGTGCTTTGCCAAGCCCAGCTTGTGGCTATCATAAACACTGCCAGACGACGTTGTTGTGGCGGTACGCTGAGCCTGGGTCTCTCATTGGTAGCATGGCAAGACTGCTGGCGTACGGCAGACATCAGGAACGGCTTTCAGAGAGTTAGTCGACAAGCCAGGCTTCAAACTTAATGACAGGTTATTTCATAGCGAAATGTTCAGATGGAAGACGACCGCCCCTCGAAATGCCGGGGTGTTTGTTGACACCTGAGGGAAAGGAGGAGTCCGTGGGCGGAGCATCACCTGAAGGGACTGACGGCAGCCAGCCAAGCCGTGCTCAAGCGTTCGGCTAAGCCAGGGCTTAGCCGAACGTTTGAGTTCTTTGTCGAACGTTTCAGTCCTTTGTCGCATCGCCGTGTTGCAACAAACAAAACGAGATTCCCGAAGTCAACGCAGCGCTGTCGTGAACGTTGGCTTGTGGTTGCGCACTCGTGGACCCTGTGACTCCCTTCGCTTTCAAAGCACACACGTCGATTACGGATGATACTTTCTTCTTCCGGGAACATCACAGGGGTAGTTCTTCGGTCACGTCTTCGCTACATGTGCTCGCAAAAAGGCTTTCCCGTGCCGTCTAGCCAAAACAATACCGGCGCCATGTTGAACGTGCGTTGTTGCCATATTTTCTCCGACCAAACAAAAGTAACGAAAGCGAACCGGCTCTAGCTCCCAGCGTACATCGGCGGCATCTTCCCCCATTCCTCCTCCCCCGATTTCGGAAGTCGCGACGCTGCGTACGACTCCGCAGCCAAGTCAATCCAAGAGCAAATCCAAGAGTGAGGGGCGGAGGGTACTACTTCTCCGCGCGGCTCGAAAGAGCGGGAGTTTCAAATGTGGAGAGATTCTGACTCGACTAAATTACGTCCTGTAATGTAAATATTTATAAAAAAAAAAAATTCTCTTTTGCGGAAGATTTGTTTTGTGACATGCTTGATCCCAATTAGGCTGTTTGAAAATGAACACTTTTTTTTCTTTGCAGTTACTCTTTAACGACTGTAAAAGACGGTTTGACAAGTTTCCCACGCGCTCAAAAACACATTGAGATGGGACGGAGGACGGTTCCAGGTACCACAGATTTGCCGTGCCTAGATTCTTGGACGATATTGCAGCAGACAGTCGGTGCCGTCTGATTCCCTTCCTCCCCCTGTGACTGACAGGTAGCCGAAAGAAAGAGACGCGCATTGTCCCACTCCGCCCGTTCGGCACGTAGCGCCGTAGAAGCCAGACGGTTTGACGGGTCCAGGCTGCGAGTTGAGGAGATGAACGATTCTCGTTTTTCCCGAATTTTTTATACGACTACCGACCGGCGCGTGGAGAAAAGAAGTAACGCGTGCTTCATATGTCGTAAATGTCAAAGAATTATTCTAAGCGGTCAGCTATGTGTATTGGCCTCCTAATGCGCAGTAGATATGCGCAGTAGGACATTTTAGCTCACTCTGCCTGCACCCCATTGAGCCGAGCAAATGCGGTGCGGCAGTACGCACTCCTTTATATTCGCACCCTCTTCAAAAGACCTGACGACCTTGACATCGTCTAGAGGTTGTCCTAGAGGTCGTCCCAGATGTCGTCTTCGATGTCGTACTCTAGGACGTCGTCCGTGAGGTCGTCGTAGAGGTCTTTCAAGAGGTCGTCCTTGAGATTACCCTCGAGGTTCCCCTAAACGTCGTCCTTGACGTCGTCCTCGAGGTCTTCCTCGAGGTCTTCCTAGAGGTCGTCCTAGAGGTCGCCCTAAGGTCGTCCTAGAGGTCGTTCTATATGTCGTCTTTGACGTCGTCCTAGACGACGTCCTAGATGACGGGAAGAATGACGTCTAGGACGACCTCAAGGACCATCTATAGAGAGATCTCAAGGACGACAAGAATTTAGCGTCGTTCTAGGTCTACGCTAAATTTAGCGGCGAGTTTCCCCACTTTATACGGCGGAAATATTCACGTCACGAACTATGCACCAATTCAGTTTCTTCTCCAATTTTGGCGGTGCGTAATGATAAATGCTATCGCATGGATAGATCCGATAGCTTCTGTGGATTAGATAGAATTTGTAGAAAGCCCTGTGGTTTCTACAAATTCGCCTCCACCATCAATTTGCTGCCCGTAATGTTTCACTAAAATATTAATAGATTTGTTTTAAAAAGAAGTAATCGTTGTTAACGTCACTCTTTTCGCATTTTAACATTGAGTACTGCAGTCTAGTACAGTATACATGCATTTACTTTTTTCTTTGTATTTATACAATATTATGAAGAGAGCTTAACGAACAATGTATTCTCTCGAAAACGGTCACAATTTGCGGGGATCTCCGATATAAAGCTAGTCAAAAGGAACCTTCTGTAAACCTAACACCATTTTGAGGAAAAGCATTTTCCCCAATCTGCGCCTTGCCGGAAATTTTTGTTTTTACTTCTTCTAAGTGACACACGACAACGATTCTTTTGACACGACGGCAGACAGCGTGCCTCGATGTTATTTAAATTATGTGCTCTAAATAGCGTTGCGTTTATCTGGCCTACTTCTTGATTCAGCATAACGGGCACAAAGGCGATGTCATGTTTTGAGAGGGGAGCAATTTTGAAATGGTGGTCAGACCAAGACGCCTGGGCCGCTCTGATGACAGTTGGAATATGTTCGCGAGGCCTGCAGGCTCGCTTGGTTTCTTTTTCCGCTGTCAGGAAGAAGGAGAGGACGCCCGTTTTGTCACCGAGGACGCAGTCACGCGGACTGTCGTCTCTCGGCGCGAATTTGCTTTGTACGGCGGCAGGGCACAATGCGCAGTCACGCGCGTCAAGCTGGGTGCACTGTCTGTGTGCACATCCATCGACCGCCGCCGCATACAAGGCGGCGTGGCTGCCGAATAAATTTAGACGGAATTCAGAGAACAGAATAACATAACATTGGACCAGAAAATTGAATTCATGCAAGCTGGAAATCCACCCTAAAATTCAATGCAAGAGCATTTCATTGTAATGTAGATATATCTGCTCGCTGTTGCTCGGTTGTGACTGTTGAACAAACTGCTGTTCCTTTTTTTCTCCTTTGTCTGTGCGGGTGCGTGCATGTGCGCGCGCATGCGTATGTTTTGTATGTGCGTGTGTGTGTGTGTGTGTGTGCGTGTGTGCGTGGTTGTGTGCGTGCGTGTGTTTGTGTGTGAAATGTTCGATGTACGATGTACACGAGGGTACCGTGTGTTCCGGTCCGTAAGTCGTACCCTTCTGTATAGGAGCGTTTTCACCAAAAGTTCTTATACAGGGTGTGTTTTTCAAGATTTTCAGATTTGTTTAAAAAAAAAAGCCATAAAGCTATACTAATGGGTAGTAAGTTGGCTTACTAATGGCATGTTTTGTTTTATTTAAATCTGTACAAAAAGTAATCTTATGGTTCCAATGAGAAACGTGTTGAGCGTCAGCGAAAACAATTAAATCAGTATTTTAGAAAGTCTTGGAGCCGGTGGGAGGCACGGAGGACTCCTAAAGTTATCACTCGTGCAGCAGAAGCAAGGCTACCGGTGTGATAACGTGCCCGCGCGAGTATTCCGTCTCTTATCATTCGCGGTTTTTTTTCCCCTTCCAGTCTTGTGCCCGTTGCACGAGTAGACCTTTAAGCCGAAGTCACACTACTTATGCATCATAGAAAGCGCAGCCTGCATACAGATTCGAACGCGAGTCACCGCGTGATCCGTGTTTCGAATGCCGCATGTCAATGAGTTCAAGGAGAAAACTTGGAACGAGGACTTTGAATTTTCGGATACAGAGAGTATTCACTGGCGGCCAGTAGCTGCGTGGGCGGCTGCTGAGCGCCTGCTGACAGTGAGCTTCGGAAGTACTTTTGCAATTTTCATTCAGTACCATCAAGACTGCCGGTCCCAGCAGGCTAATGATGTTAGCTCGTTCTGAGCATGCGCTCTAAACATCGACCTCAAATATGGCGTCCAGTGAACCCATTGCGCTGACTCGTGTTTGCAGACTGTCTTTTCGTATGATGTATGAGCAGTGTGACACCGGCTTCAAAGCACAATTTCCCTTTACACGCGCTCACCGTCTGTAAAAATTACCGATTTCGTCGTTTTCCATGGCGATCACCAAGTTTCTGTTTGAACCCTTGTGTTTCTTTTCTCTAAATGACAAGTTAATGAACAGATCTTTGTTACTTATTCTTCCTATCGTGACGATTAACCCCTATATTATGTCCCCCTGACCGTACACATCGCGACACTGTTAGCGCGAACACGACATCGGCGCATTTTCGCATTTTACTTCTAAATATTATTAGCGAGCACGAAACTTTATCGCTTACATTCTAAAACTAAATGAGCTCTTTCCGTACCAATAAAAACTTGGATGACATCCCTTAATTTCAAAGAGAAAAACTGGAAAGACCGGCGATAGCTTGTTCGCGCTAACAGTGTCGCACTCTGTACATATCACCTGCAGAAACTGCATTAGTAGAGCTTTCATAACTTTTTTTAACAAAGCTTTTAAACTTATTGGAATGACATCCTGTACAATCAGCACCTTTCTATGGGTAGCACCTTTGCGCAGTCGGTACGGTGAAACTGAATTTATAAAGAGCAAGCATCGATCGTAAAATATAACCTCCTTGGCCTATACGGTTTTTGTTTTTTCTTTCAATCACATATAAGTCGCACCCTTTTGTAAAACACACCCAAAGAAATTTAAAAAAAATGCGTGATTTGTACATTCGAAAGTACGCAAGTTGCGTCCTTGTCTTCTACTGTTTCATTTGTTTTGTGAAAACCTGGCTCTGAACGTAAGGATAGAAAAGGAACACACACACACGCACGAACACACACACACACACACACACACACACACACACACACACACACACACACACACACACACACACACACACACACATATATATATATATATATATATATATATATATATATATATATATATATATATATATATATATATATATATATATATATATATAACGAGAGGTGAGGAGGTCCAGGAAAGGCCGGACCGCTTTTCTTCAGGGTGGGATGGTGTCTCCTGAAGAAAAGCGGTCCCCGCTTGAAACGTTGGTAAAGTAAAGGCCTTTCCTGGAACTCCTCAACTTTTGTTTCACGTCCAACCGGCCCGTTGAACCTCCTCACCGTGTATATATATATATATATATATATATATATATATCAGTGTGTCGAACCGAAAAAATACGAGTTCGGTTACGGTTCAGGTTCAGGTAAATTTATTTTGTTCCGGTTCAGTTCCGGTTCGATTAATTCGATCCGCGAACCGGTTCGGGGTGCTGAACCGTTCGCGAACCGGTTCGGAAACTATAAATGACAAATTAAAACATCAAAATAAATTACAAATAAAACATCTGAAATCAGCACATACAAAACGGGATACATCGTCGAAACTAGTAGTGCATAACGTTTATAAAAGCCTGTAGCCAATGCAAGCGGCAAACAACGACTGTCTGATGACAGGGCTGTCTGTCACGGGCGCTAACTCCAGCGTCTGCTCAGCGTTGGTTTGAGCGCACGCGCCCGCTTGAGTCCCATGACTACGCTGGGCAGGCGACGGAAGCAACAGAAGCTCGGCAGATCCTTTGTCAAATTCGAAAGTGCGCGCAGCTTCGCTTCTCCGCGAGCGACTAGGGTTTGTATCCCTGTTGTTTTTTTCCCGCATTTATCGAGTTTCCGGTACGAAAAAATACGGCATGTAAATCTTGACACTTCATAGCTCGATATACTCTGACCGGTGGTTGAGGCAGCGAAGAGTAGATATAATTCATGAATGCTCATTTCAACTGTAAATAAAATTTCTTTCTCTCCCTCAAACATTGTCAAACTCCACAGCCTTTCCTTTTCTCATTCCGATGAAAGCAAGCTTCAAGAACTCGCGCGTTCTAGAAACGTGTTATGAAATGAGCACACAGCAGCATTTAGGATTTACGAGATTGTAGGAAAATAAAATCCCGTGACGCGATTTTTTTTTTTTTTTGCACAGCCTTTTACTTTTTTTTTCCGTGCAAGCCGCGACCAGCGCAATACTGGTTCCTATGTCAAGATTCATGGATGCAGCGTTTGTCAAGATTCATGGATGCAGCGTTTATATTCCTAAGACTGAGTGGAGAAGAAAAATATGTAAGCGAGGTGTGTGTCAGTTGGCGGCACTTAAAAAACAAATGGCATTGATAGCAGATTCATTGTCAACAGCGCGTGGCCGAACGGTTTTGACGTGAGCCGGTAACCGTTATTTTTTTCCGGTTCAGTTCCGGTTCAGGTTCATCGCGATAACAATATAACGGTTCGGGTTCGGGTTCAGTTCCGGAAAAAATACCGGTTCGGTTCCGGTTTTCGGTTCGGTTCGGTTCCGGTTCGACACCCTGATATATATATTGCCACGCGCGTCAGCAAGCGTGGCCGAGGC
>JAZHYW010019540.1:0-28098 GCA_037355805.1 Ixodes ricinus | reverse complement strand
ACTTTCTGCTCAACAACGTGCTGTGGATAGATGAGGCAAACGTTTCACGAAATGACCAAGTAAACCTCCACAACTCCCATTATTGGAGCGAGAAAAATCCCCACTGGCTGGTGCAGTCACGACATTAGTACCAGTGGTCCTTTAACGTCTGGTGTGGGATCTTCGACGGCAGCATCTTTGGTCCCGTCGTTTTTGACCAGACGCTAACTGGGCAACGCTCTGTGAACGGGATCCTTGCAGTTTCAGTTGATGATTTTCGCTGTAGTCTTCAGTTGGCATGCCTTCCATACATGTTGTTTCAGCATGACGGTGCGCTCGCTCACAGCTGTAGCCAGCCTCAAGCCTGGCTCAACGCAGCCTTCCAAGAATAGTGGATCGGGCAGTACGGTCCCGTGCCATGGCCTGCCAGGTCACCGGACATGACCCCTGTCGATTTCTTCTTGCGGGGTTACGTGAAAAACCGTGTCTACAGCACCGAGACCACAACGCCAAGCGCATTGAAGGCAAAAATTACGCAAGTCTGGCGCGATATTTCTCACGTATATAATTAGCAGTGCAACAGCGGGCACGTTGAAAAAGATGCGAGTGCTGCATTGCTTTAGGTGGGGACATATTTGAGCACATCCTGTAGTCACGCCAACACTGTTTAAAAAAGGCTGTTTTGAATCATCGTCGGCGGAATGTTAAGGCTGGAGATTCCTTCGTGACGCGGTCTTGATGCCATTATTTTGACTAAATCTCCGCGTGAGCAGAATGACAACATCGCGGACGGCGCTGCTTCTCTGTCTTTTGATTTCAATGAGACTTGTTGTGCTTCTTATCTCGTTCTTTATTCAAACTCAATTTGATTGTCCTGTTTTCACTACTTTATCTTTTTATGAACAAATAAAATCATCATTCTCTTCCGTTGTCTCCAGTGAACAAGTTACCTCGGGGAGAACTGGCGTATGCTCAATTTCTACTCTTTCCATGATGCGGCAGCAGGTGCTGGAGCATATCTCGGGGCCCACACTAACACGACAGCCCTGTCTCGGACAGCGCGCCACTGATAAGGTGGGCTTCGTTCCTTCGGAGCACGTCTGAGAGCGCTGCAATCGCGACACGCGGGCACCTTGTCGCGTGGTCTTTTTTTTAATTTTCTTTTTAGGCAAATAAAAAGAAGCGCGCCAAGTGTATCATTTAGGAAACACCTTAATTGAGTGCTTCTTAGTGCACTGCTAAACATTCCAATTCATACCTTGGCTTATTAACCGAATAATTCAAAATATTAAGTAAATATTCTGAATATTCTTAATTAACTAAAACACTAGGGGCACTAAAAATATTCTGCACTTTCCCGAAAAGCCCAGAGCGCTCCGTCTTTTTTTGTTTTGTTTGTGAAGTTCGGTGCAAGTTATCGGGGACACCCTGCATATACTCCGCAATTGTAAAAGGTCATACACGTGCTATATGTGAAGTAAGACACCGTTCTATATATGTTGCGTGTGCAGTCGGTGTAGTTTACACAATCCATCTGTCCTGTGGAAATATTTATATAGACACTTTGCAGTAGCTGCGCATGGGCGCCGCCATAACCGACCTTTCGTGTTTACTTCTACTTATTGCGTTTGCTTCCTTTCATTATTGCCACAGCAGGAAAGGTTATTGCCATGTTAGTTTCTCCTTTCTTGTTCTCCCAAGCATTGACCTTTGTGGAGGCTTGTCAACGCCCGCTTCAATGGCTACGCATCTCGGTAAGACAAAAGAAGGTCAGCAATGACGACTTTAATCTGGCGTTTGTGCAAAGCGTCTATAGGACAAACGGGTAGATGTGTAAACGCCCGGGCTCATGAGCACTCTCTTTCTTGACGGAGCGCTGCATCAGAACTTCTCGCTGTACACTGTAATAAATATGGCTGTACTCCGCAGCTTTATATTATTCAAATACTGCCCAAATATCTCAAAAAGACAGCTAGAGAAATTCATGAGGCTTTTTGAACCTGACGTTTGTGTCGGTGTTGAATTATGGACATGAGGTTCGTGTCAGTCTTGACTAAATTAACCATTCTGGTGGTTCATTATCTTTCATTAATCAGACTGACACATTTATGTGACTGTGATGAGAAAATTCCCTGTGCAGTTTTTATATTTTCTTTTTTTGTTGTTTTATTTTATTTTTCTCAAAAGAAAACGAAAGTTTTTCGTCAGCCTTGTGTTTATTCGTATTCTACTTGTCATTGTGTTAAATTTTGCTGTTTTTATTTTTCTAATCCTGCACCGACTCGGCCATTTTAACCCTTTACTACAGTTCCTTTTAAATAATTATTTTAGAATTAAACTCACCCTAAATATCAGGCGTACAAATTATCATCATTAAAACCCTGCAGATTGCGCTAAAAGTAGGCAAGAACGTAGCCCACGACAGTGATAAGGCTTCTCTCCTGAATAGTACGTCATGGAATGCCGGGCAGTACAGACGTGTATGGAAAGTGCTCCGCCCAGTTTTTTGGGGGGCAGTAATAGATGGCTACTACTGGCACCTGCGAACGCCGTTGCCACTGCAAGTGCCTTCATATTCAAGCTGAAGAATTTGACGTACTCATGAAGTTTGGGAAAAGCTGCCTCAAATGCCGGGACTGTACACGGCGCTTAGACCCCTCGTCGACAAAGCTTAGGGGCCGAAACAGCGATGACGACGATGCGTCGCCCATATGTGCCGGGACCAAGTCAAATATCGGCCTCGGGGACTGCGGTGACACAGTGCACGTGGAAGTTTCTGCAGAAATCCGGAGCCTGCTGATAGAGCTGTGATCCAGATTGAATGTTCTCACTGATAAAGTAAGCGTAAAACGGCACGCTTACGAAGGAAGTAGTCCAACTTCGCAAAAACAGCCGTAAACCAAACCGCGGCTGATGCCACTAAAGATTAGCCCATCCCTTGGCTCGCCATTAATGGTATTGTTAGACCCGAGGGTGGCCACCTCTGTTGTAGTGCCATCGGCACGACATCAATGTGACCCTGCGATTGCTGCAACTGGTGGCGGCAGGAATCAAGTACGTGAACCTCTTCCTTTCCACAACGTTCGTCGAGATGCTGCGGACGCGGGAAACAGCGACAATAGTCATTGGACCTACAAGGATGGCTTTGCCTTAGTTTAGAAAAGAAGGAAGGCCGCGGCTGCAACGTGAGCCAACAAGAAAAGTAAGCTTTCGTCTGTGCTTCGACCACCAAGGACTAGGGCAATCTTTGTAACCAGGCTAGACCCGGGTACGACGCCGGATAACATCACGGAATCGCTAACGTCTGTAATTGACAAAAAGCCTGTTGTTGATGGCTACACCTCGTTCCACATCTCTAATGATTGGGATGATTTTGATAAAAAAACGTGGCAGACGTCTGGCCGGTTGGCTGCATGTTAGGCAATTGTTCGGTACATTCGCGAAAAAAACGGAAGGCCATGAGTGAAGAGTGCACACTGTATTACCAAAAGGTTAGGGCGCTAAGAACGAAAGCGGTCGCATTTATGCCAGAAGTAATCGTCTGCCCGTATAAGATAATCTGTCTGACGGAAACGTGGCTGGCTCACGGCATACCGAGTAATCAATATTTTCCTCCCAAGTACAATGTGTTTAGGCGCGACCGTGACTACAATTTTACTGGTCAAAGATATTGTGGCGGTGTCTTAAGTGCATTAGATACAAGTTTAAAGGTTTGCAGAAGGAGTGATTTAGAAGAATATTTAGAGTGTGTTTGGGTTGAAAAAATGCCAAATAATGGTTTTAGTTAACCTGATTGGTAACTATTGCTTCCCCTCTCTGATCAAAGTGTTTTTTGTGAACATGTTAATTTTATTGGAGTAAGATAGGTTTCTCTACCTTCCATGTACTTTTCTATGGTGACCTTAACCTTCCAGATTTGACTGGGAGACTAATATTTTGGTAATGAATAACTCAAACACGAAATAAAAAATAAAACTGTCTGCACCTCGCTTGCACCTTTGCATTTAATTGCATTATAACTGTCTGCTAGATTTTGTACATTTTAATGGCTTTCAGATAATACAATACTCCACGAAATTGCTCAAGAAACGTGCTGTAGTTAGCATTGCCTACGTCAGCGATTGACATTTTCATCGCAAATGAACCTCTAACGCGCGTGGACAACTATCCAAACTATTTGTAGAATCGTTTTGTTTCCTCGTGAAAGGGCAGATTTTTATGAGCAGTAGTGGTATTGTTACCAACAAGGCGACTACTTCGGTTTGTACAGGTACCTTGACGAGTTTGATCGGAGCACTGCACTAGGAGATACGTGTGCTGAGTCATGTACCAGAAAACTAACGTAAACGCTAAAGCGAGCTTTAGACATATATGTACTCAAGAAAATGTCTCGTAAAACTAAATATCCTCACTGGTTTTCAAAGTCGCCGAGGCAGTGCCTGAAAAGAAAGCTGTATTATCATCGTGTTTTAAAGAAGATCAGGACAGAATAAATGGTATGAAATGCTTAGCCAATATCGAACGTTGGCGAAACAAATGTATAAACATGATTAGCAAAACCAGAAAAATTCTAATGAGCAGGCACTGCTGAAGCAACCAAACGACCTTTGCAAGTTCATGAAACGAAATAGAACCAGCGCTCCCTTCCGAACTACGTTGCGAAATGACAATGGTAATTTTTCGGAACCAGCTCTAGTAGCAGACGTGTTTTCGAGGCATTTTAGTTCTGTTTTTTTCTGCCGCTGCCTTATCTTTGATAAGCCCAGACATCGAAGGCGGCGAATTTTTGTCTTGCAGTTCGATAATTCAGTGTGAAGTCATGGAGGATCTTTGAAAGCTAAAATCAATATTATTTGTGGGTATATATGGGATCCGGAGCTTTATTGTAAAAGGCTGTGCGGAAGTGGTTTGTCTTGTTTTACATCATATTTTAACGTATCTCTGGAATTGGGTGTATTCCCGAAAATGTAGAAGAGCTTTTTTGTTTTCCCACTATTTATGTCGGGTGACAGAAGCAAGGTGAAAAATTATCAACCTGTAACTGCTCTGCACATTCTCAAAAGTTTTCAATAATTACACTACATAACCGTCTATAACGTATTTTCGCCAAAATATTGTGCCTGAACAGCACATATTGTTGAAATGTCGTTCGGTTGAGACGAAGTTATGTTCTTTTTTGTATCATGTTTTCCAATTTGTTCACAACCGAGAGCAGGCTGACGTGATCTACTTTGACATGACGAAGGCTTTTGACAAGGTAGATCAGCGACCAAGGCTTTCGACAAGGTGGATCACCGGCTTCTCTTGGCTAAGTTGACTATATACGGTTTGTATCCTAAGTATTGTCAGCTTCTTGAGAGCTACATATCTAAACGCGAGGACTTGGTACGTGTCTCAAACTGCCTATCGAATCCTTTCGTGGCTACGTCGGGCGTCTCACAAGGAAGCGATCTTGGCCCTCTTTTGTTTTTAATTTTGGTAAATGACCTTACTTCATGTGTGAAATACTCAAAAATATTGTTATTTGCCAACGACATAAAACTGTATCGACTAACAAATACTGTAGAACACTGTGTTCGTCTTCATCGTGACATATACACTATTTCTCTGGTGCTTGACTAATGGTCTTGTGCTGAACGAATCGAAAGCAAAAGTTATTTCTCTCAGCAGAAAACGTGACGTTTTACAGTTTTGTTATGCTTTAGACACCACTGTTATCAGCCGTGTGTCTCTGATTAGGGTTTTGGGTGTATTTGGACACTGAACTTTCTTTAAATAAAAATGTTACAAATATTGTCAACTCGTCTCTAAAGAATTTTGGTGTTATAACGCGTATATTGAGTAAATTTAAAGACCCACTCTGTTTTTTATGTTATTTCGCATTCTTGTGCGAAGCCGTCTCGAGTTTTCCTCAGCTACATGGAACAGCATTAGAAGGGCTAAATCATCTAGTATTAACAGAGTCCATAATAAACTTAAACGTGTGTTTTATGATTGTTAGTTGCAAATCAAGGTGTTTTATGACTGCGGCAGAATATGTGAGCAGATTGGCTTACATTATGATGCGTGATTTCATGTTCTCGCATATGGTTGTAAATGATGTAGTCGATTGCACATCTTTACTCAAATGTGTATGTTTACGTGTTCCTCAAAGGTCTATTTGTGTACGCTCATTGTTTTACCTTCCGTTCTGCAGAAGTTTGATCCCATTATCAGTCTAAAACTGGTTTTAAAAAATTGAAATCCAACTTCGATAGATTTCACATTGGCATTTTTCGATCCGAGCAAACATTTAGAAAGTGCATTGACGTCTTCCTTTGCGTTTGATATGTGAACGTATGATCTTGATAAGTGAATTCTTATTATTTCGACGTAGTGCACCACTAAATGGCATACAGCTGTTTGTGGACACCGAAAATAAAAAATTATCATTATTATAATTATGCGTTACTTAACCATGGCCTCCAACCCTACAGAAATAATAGGCTGGCGTTTTTATCTAGCTAACATAAAATAGCATCCGAGTTATAAAAATGATTGCATATTGCTACTTTATTTAAGTAGCCGAATCGATTAAAATGCTCGACTAAAGCGATTTTTTTTTCAGGAGCGACATACACATACAAACGAACGTCTTAAAAATTATTACCGAGTAGACCAAGGATCAGTCTGAAACCCAAATATAGACTACAGTATTCTGCCGTACTTTGGTTCAAGCTAAGAAAGTCACAGAAGGGACTATTTTAGGTAAGTTTAGTGTCATAATATAAATAAATTTGAAAGGTCCCAGCTTTAGGTTCTAGCTGGTTTTATTATGACATCTGGAGTGAACAATATGACATAGACATATTTGCAAAGTGCTCATTTACCCAGACATTTCATTATCTGGCCGTGTGCTGACCAGCAGAACATTACAGCGCAGACCCAGTACTACTTTCCCGGCAAACAAAATGTGCACGGTAGCTTTACTTACTTTTAATATATTTCTAATCTAGAATGTTGGCGTTAGAGTTGATCCCGTTCACTGTTTACGATTCTTCATAATATCACTAAAAAGCCTTAACGTGTAATGATCAATAATTATTTTTGATATCTATGATCGAGAAACGTTGTAAAAAACCTGTATACCCTTTCAACATTACTGAAAAAAAAACGTGAGTGCACTTTCATAAATGAAATAAAAACAGACATTTTTGGAAAACGCGCAGGTCAGAGTGCAGCAAGATATATTATTGACGTTGTAATTAGGGTTATGAGCAATAGCGTTTTCTGGTTATTAAAACCGAGCTCACGTAACATTAATGAACATCGTCAACACCTCCTAAATAGCGAAACCGTAGAACTTGACTTTCTACGCCACCCACCAAAAGCAGTCGCGGAGCAGAGGTGGAAACAATAATTAACACGAGTACCAGCTGAACGCCAACTGAACATTTCTACCCAACCTGTTTTGCGCTGGCCTAGAGTAAGTGATGAAGAAATATCAGTACGACTACCTTGTTATCAGGAGGTTTTAAAATCATCTCATATTCACTGCTCAATGCTTCGATTCTCGAAAGTTGCTTTTTTAGTTGTGTAAATACTAAAAACGTAGTACCTCGATCTTCAAACAAATTTTAAACAACTAAGTTTTTAATTTTCTGTTCTCATTTGTTTAGTATAGTCCAACATGTTAGTTAGCACACGTGGGTCCGTTTACGCAGCATCGTGTGACTATGTTTGACTAAGTTACGTCGAGCTAAATCTGTGTGTTGACGAACATTTGTGGTTCGTATGATGTGTGGCAAGCTACAACTTGGATAGGTTGGCAAGCCTCATAGAAATCACGGTTGTCTCGGTAACACACATTCGTGTCTTCATGAAAATATTCCTATTACTACGATCTTTCACCTCACATAACTGAAAAAGTCATACAAGATTTTAAAAAACCAAAAACTGTAAGTATACAAACTCTGGTTCATGTCGTCATGGTGTATAATATTCTGTATTCAGTTACAACAACGATTTCGGGGCACATAGCGTAACGGAGGTATCGTGGTATTACGATGAGAAGTACGGAATAGCGTATATGCTTTAGTATATATGATATCAATTAAACTTACACTTCCCAATAGAGTGATTTGTCAGAAACAAATCAATGAGTTATATTCAAAAATATACATACCTCTCGCACTGGCATTCTGCAATAAAGCCGACAAAACGCATAGAAAAATATACCACATCATTTTCTTCTCTTCATGGGCTTAGCTGTTTTACCAAGAACTTTTATAGAAGATGAGCATCTTGATAGTTCAATGGATTGACCTCCCGTATTGACATTTTTTATTTTCCGATGCTAAAGGGCAAAGAGAAAATAAGTTAAAAGGGTAAAAGAGCACACAGAGTGTACTTTAATGCCCAAAGGCAAGTGTTGCGCTCTTGAAAGATTTGTTACAAGATATTTGATTTTAGTCGATGCCTTATAAAATATTTGCTTTAGGAGCTTTGCTTTTTGTAGTGTGGTTTGGTTTAAAATCGCACCTGCGTGTCAAGGTGGGTATTTTGATTTGATTAAAAATATATATTTAGCCCCATCTCGCCATTAAACAAAACCACTTTCTTTTATTTGAACACAAAACTTTTCAACGGTGAGCTAGGTAAACCGCTTCGTTTAGGCTGTTTGATTTTTGCATTCACTTCAGGAAGTTGTTATAAGTGGGTAAAATGTAGATCACTCACACTAATTATTCTTCTAAATGTAAGACGCATGCCCATTTTTTTCGGTTGACTAAACCGCTTTAAAATAGTTAATGCCAGGAATAAAATAAAAAAAACATCGCATTTTTGACGTGTAGGTGTCAAATCTGAAGCCTTGAATCTTTGAATTCATTGTAAACTTTGCTTATTATATACAATATGCCAGTAGGCCTATTGTTAACACTTTAACTGTTAACTTAACTGTTTACACTTTAGTTTAATTTATTTAAGAAAATAATTGCTATAACATTTTAATGTCACGAAAAAGTAAATGTAGCCATAATCCGAGGCAGCATTAACTAAAAAGACATATTTTTTAATGTTGTTCGCAATGAAGTTAACTTTTTGTGAGGGTCATCACAATTTCCCATTTTTTTGTTGCATTTTCTCTAGAAGCTACAGTACTGCCGATTCGGGTGCACACATACACCCGAATCGGCAGTAGTGTAGCTTTGCAAGTCGGCTTTGCTGCAAGGCTTGTTGGCCTTAAAGTGCTAAGGGCAGGGGGTTCGGAGGTGTTTTGGAGGGAAGGGGCGACAGAGTGAGTGAGATAAAACATGTATTTATTTTTATCAAATTATCGCCTGCCTTGGCCGAGTTATTTTGAGGCTTAAAAAATACATGGGTTGAATAGGTGACATGATGAGGAGATGGATAATATATCTTATGTAATCCACATATAAATTGAGGATTTCTTTCTTCTGTTATGATGAGCCCTTGGGTTGGCCCTACTCCTGCGTCCTGGGTTTGTCATATTTTTTGAAAATTGTTGTGGAGATGGGCCGACGTGTCCCCTATTAATGTGTCTTCCCTAACCCTTCGCTGTTCTGACGATACTGGAAAAGAATGATTGTTTTATGATTAATCATATTATGCTTATAATAATAATAAAATTATTATTATTATAATCATTATTATTACTAGTACTTAAGATAGGACACATGAATCGCGGTACATATTGTTATTTATCTCCGATTAGTTTTTATATTATTTGTCTTCCCTCGTCGAGTCTGTGTTCTTCGGTTTGTCATGTTCATTACCTCCCGAAGAGTGCTCGGACTCAGTCCTGTTGTTAAGTTGTTAAAACCAGATGATATCTCCATTGAGTAGACCTGTTGTTGTTAACATTGCAGTCTCCTAGCTGCTCCAGCTCTTTATACTCGAATTCGTGTCAAGTTTTAGCAATACGTGACGTTCACAGGTATGGTCGGGTCTCTGACCTAAAATAAGATATATCAGAATAAACGTTTTCTTCTTATGAAACACCTCAACATGGGTATGCCGAGGTCAGCTTCGTAACAGGCTAATAGAAAACTGCTTTGGCTTTGTATTTTAATATTTCAGTGAGTACAAAAGCAAAGACAAATTGGTACAGCACACGTAGACGCATACTGTTTGCTTTGAGTTGATCTTCATTTATTTTAGACGGAGTGATCATAATGTTGTAATATACATTTTGACTCTTAAAAACATCAGGTTGGTCTCCGAAATAGACCTTATCGTTTATATTTTGATTACTATTTTTTCCAGCAATTCTTAATTACTTTACGGTATGTTTTTTTGTACTGAATCTTAATAAAACAACCAGGATTCTTCTTCTGCAGCTCTCGGTGGCTATGTTCATTACCTAGACGCTAACCTTCCCAGTATGGTAAAAATGGCACAAATTTTACGCACCAATATGAGTCTGCAGTTTTGTCCAATTTCACAGCAGGTATTTGTATGCTTCAGAGATTAATCGGGAATTGCTTTAACGCTAATAGAAGTAAACATCTGAAGCTGGCAGCTTTCCAGACTGAGCAACGACCTGATAAATTCTTGACGCACATTGAGTCACAACTCAGAACACGCGAAGCCGAAAAGATAAGCTGGGATGTCTCAGCGGTTTGGCTTTGACTAATTGGCTGTAGTTAATCTTTTACAACATTTCAACTGAATACGGTTTCTAGCTTGTCTTACTATATTTTCAGCTCTGGCAGTTTGGATTTTATGCCATACTCTGACAGAATCTCTGTGGAGTTGTGTTTAGTCCTCCGCCGGGAATTACTTTTTGAACCTTCCTGAGCATATCATGCTTGGAAACTAAACTTGGACACGAATTTTGACTCAACCTACTAGCCTAGCATGCCGAGTTTTTAGACAGGCGCGCGAAGAAATTCTGGTCAAAGCACGTTAGTATACTTCATCGGAGCAGCACTGGGAGGGGCAAGGTTGACCTCAGAAGATTCACGTCAAACAGAGTTTACGTAAAGGGGAAACATTCATTTCGATGCATTTTGTATGTTGACCATCGTAAAAAGACCTGATGAAGTCTGTGAACAACAGCCATTGATAAAACTGGACAGAAGCAACTTCGAATGTACAAAGCTCTAGCATAGCGGTTGAATGATCGCTGCAATACAAAGACTACCGGTCGCAGGCCTCGTCTTATTGGTTTTAATAGCAGAGAAATACCGACGAGATGAGAGATAAGAAATAATATATATATATATAATATATATATATATATATATATATATATATATATATATATATATATATATATATATATATATATATATATATATATACTAACTGCTATAAAGAAATATACGCAGCCAGGCTGAAGTGTCCTAATTAATCCAACAAAATACTCCGCAAAGGGCACCTGCTAGAGCAGTTGTTTGGTGAGTTGCGTCACCACGGACCCGGAGCCATGCGGGCTCGTGCGCAAGCGCCTGGCTGTGCATGGCTTTCCCGTGTCCGGGGAAAAGGGCATCGTGGTGGTTGAATCAAACCCAGAGTAGGCTTGGACCATGGGGCCCCCGGGCGAGGCAAAACACCACATTGGCCGCCGCTTCCCTGGTAAGGCCGGACCTTAGCAGGACGCCTTCCTTCTACTATCCGAGTAGTAAGTCAGTCGCTTTCCTTCTACTATCCCCTCTGTTCTTTGTACTTCTATCCTTTCTTATGTTACTGTTCTCCTACTTTTCTTATTTCCTTTTCACCTTCTTTGGCGACAAGAGCCAACCTTCTTTGGCGATTGATATTCCGATCTATAGCCATGCTTGTGTATCGCACCTGAACAAGTGGTAACATATCTACAGTTTCATCCAAGCCCTTTTTGTTATGGTCTCTTGACTGTTCCTCAGTTAGGCTCGATAGTGGGTGGTACACCGAAGGAGCCGAATTTATTTTCTCATTCATATGGGTACCAAAGCTAAATATTTTGTTTATCGGCCCCCGTAAAGATGTCCGATCGAAGACACAACAAAAACAAACGCAACCCTGCCAGCTATTAACTTTCCCACATTCCTAGTGATGCACTCGGGAAATAATGACCAACCACTTACGAAACTTTCCTATTTTTAGTTGTAAGAAAACTAGAGAAGTTGTTTGGAAAATGCGTCAGAGCAAAGAAACTTTGACCTTGTGACCTTCTTGTGGAAGTCACCACCGCAGCGCAGAGCACGCGCACTTCTTGAAGTAATCCAAGTAAAAGACTACAAATTATCCGTGACTCTACACCGATTACTGGACAGCACACAGGGCGCCATCTCCGAAGATGATCCCACCTACGAGATCATTGGCGGACTTAATGATCAGGGGGTCGCTGCTGTACGAGGTATCACCCTCCGTCGCGATGGTGAGGAACGAGACACAAAACACATTGTCTTAACCTTTAACTCGGCAACACTTCCTCTAACAATCAAATCCGGGTACCCAAACTGCAAGGTCCGTCCATATATCCCCAACCTAATGCGCTACTTTCGCTGCCATTGCATTGGGAATGTGTCACTCACCTTCACGGGAAAAGACACTGTGCTAAATGTGCACGCACCGACCATCCCACCGACAAGTGCGGTAATGACATGTGTGAACTGTCGGGGAGCTCATTTATCATATTCCCGTTCCTGCCCCTCTGGAAGCAGGAGAAGAAATTTGTTTCTGGAGGCAAAAGACAACATCTCGTATCCGGAAGCTAGAAAGCGATACTCTTTCCTATCCAAGGGTTCGTTCGTTGATGTCGCGCGAAGGGGACTTGCGCGATCAGCGGTGTCAAC
Organism: Ixodes ricinus; assembly: GCA_037355805.1. Classification (NCBI taxonomy): domain Eukaryota; kingdom Metazoa; phylum Arthropoda; class Arachnida; order Ixodida; family Ixodidae; genus Ixodes; species Ixodes ricinus. Next base: position 15,340 of record JAZHYW010019540.1, on the reverse strand, counting down.
TGGAACACAGACGTCAACAGACGACCTGTGCCTCCCTTCCCAGTCCCCGCCACCTAATTCAGAGGGGCACAAGCCGCTCTAAGCTCAAAGTGAGAGATTGGTTCTGGTTCTTTAGGATACATCCAAGCACAGGGGTGTGCATCCCCGCGACTCCCAAAAGTCCAGCCGCCTTGAGGTCGGGGATTACCCCTCCGCCCCTATGGCTGCCCTCGGAATCCTGGTCAGCCGTCGGAAGCGCAGGCCTCTAAGGTTAAGCCATTGGCGGCACCAACTGAACCAATAGACGAGTATGGGCCTAAGTTCGATGAGGAAAGACCTCAATTGAGTCCAGTGTCTTTATCTTCGGCCTCTGTCGGTAACACTAGTAGGCCAAAGGATTCTTAAAAGATGCACCGCGGATTAAAACTGATTTTAATGTTTTGATGATGGGCTTTTATGCTTATCTCATGCATGATAGCAGAAGTATTCCTCTAATGGAACTGTCGTGGGTTGCTGCGTAACTATCACGGTGTATGCTCACTGTTAGACCATCACCCATTAGCCTTTTGTCTCCAAATAATACATTTGAACGGTAGTTACTCTAACATACAAAGGTACTTTCAGGTTTTTCGTAGAGGTCCTTTCTTTATCCCATACCTCTGACGGTGTAGCCAAAGATGTCCAGTGGTCTACTCTATCTGTTGAGGTTTTTTTTTAATTACAACATTAGACTCTGTGGCAGTTCCTGTCCTATCTGACCGATTCATACCCGTCTGCTCTCTCCACGTTTCTCCAAGCTACCCTCTAGCTCGCGAAGAGCTTGACTCTCTTCAGGACCAACTTCCCAATTAACCCTAATCCTTGGTGATTTTTATGCCCATTACCCTACCTGGGGTAGTGGCTCGTTGATAGGATAGGTGCCCAAACCATTTCTCCTCCATAGCTTTATGCTAGTTGAACAAAATGGAGTCAACATATTTCAGTGTCTCAACTCGATCCTTTACGTCCATCAATCTCCCCCTTAGCGACCCAAAATTTATTCCTCTCCTCTTTTGGGTTGTTGATTCAAATCCCTATGGGAGCGATTATTTTCTCATAGGTTTAAACCAAATAAATCCACTCCGCAGAAGTGGATTCAGAAGTGGAGTGGAAGTGCAGTGGGCAGTGTGACAGTGCCACCGCACTGTCACACTGCCCAGAAGAACTTCCCGGTGGAAGTACGAGGATGCAGACTGGCCTATTTTCTGTCAGGCGACCCAGCTTGCTTGCACTTCATTTAAGAAATTGTGTGTTAAAGAAGTAACCAATCTGCTTAGCACTCACCTACTTCATGCTCCTATGTTATATTCCCCATGACGTTTCCACACCTTCCCCGTCGTTCTAAACCATGGAATGCCGACTGTGAAGAATCCAGGAGAAGCAAAACAAAGCATTGTTCAATTGTAGACACTACACGACAGTGACCAACCTAATCAGTTTCAAGACAATAAAGGTTTGCGTTAGGTACATTTGCCGCACGCAAAGCGCCAGATTTTTGAAGGATATATTAACACAAACTACAGCGCACTACTGAAGAAGTACACTGACACCGTGCACTGGTACACACGAACTACCCCAGGACTGTTTTTTGCGATGTGTAGAAAAGAGCATTGACTCTTTTGGTGCCATCGCTTTCCGAACTTCTGCAGGTATTTCCGAATATAATTTTCTAGATCTAGTCTCGGTGTACCAACACTCGACCTTTATTACCTGGGAAGAAAAAACTTCTCACAGAAGAAAGGTATTCGCATTGGGTCGTGTATAGCTCCAGTTCTAAGTGATGTCTACCTCGCCCACCAAGACAGACTATTGAACAATTGCCTTGACTACCCCGAGTTTCCAGAGCATTTCGATACGTTGGCGACTATCTAATGATTCTTCACGTCGAGAACCGCAATATTCGAACCACTGTGGCCATCATTTTCTCAACTTCCAAAAACTGCCTGGATCTATTGGATAGTACTCATAAGCTTCCGGAAGAAAGATCTATCCAATTCTTAGATCTGAGGCTCCATTTCCTAAGCAATTATGTATGCTGGACATGTGAGACAAGGGGAAAAAGAAACGATTATTCCTTTCAACTCAGCACATTCTAAGCTGGTAAAAAGAGGTATCGTAAAATTATGGATAAAAAATCGCTTCAAAAATCTTGCGAGCTCTTTATTTTAGTAAGTTTTGATGCGCGAATGCCAAGATTAACATCTACCGGATACCGTATCTCTTTATTAACATCGATTGTAGAGAGCATCCAGAAAAAAACAAAAATAAAGGAACATCTGTCACACCAAGACCCAGGGATAGAAAAACGATACCAGTCGTTCTGCTCTACATACACAGGTTGTCTCATGGCATAACAGCAATCGCCATTAAGTTCAACATCGACGTCCTCGTCTCTGCTTCTAATAAGCTTTCCAACCCGTGCAAACAGGTGAACTCACCTTATTCCCACCGAGCAGTAAGCTGTACCAAGAAACATCAGAACAGTTTCGTCGAGTGCGTGGTGGAAGTGGTGTATTCGTTTCCCTTTCGTCTTGGAAAATGTACATAGGGCAGACTGGACGATGCCTTAATGATAGGCCCCGCGAGAACAAAAACAACAGCACCAGAGCCACCTGGGCATACACTGCCGTGATTGTGGGTGCAGGATTCACCTGCCAAGTTTTACAGTTTTAGGTAGGCACAGTAATCAACTAAGGACATTATTGAACCTGAACAAATCGTCAGGAATTATAAAACTGTATTAGTACATCATCTGTGAACCTGACAAAGAAAGAACAAACTTTCTTGACGTCTAGGTGATAGGTGCACGTGATTCGGGAAATTCGGTTGTTCCAGATGTCAAAGAAGACAATGCATTTAAAATGAGTTGTGAATCAGCGTGGTTCGTATGATTTTTCTTTCTTTTTCTTGTATAAAAAGTGAGTTTACGGTGTGAGTGTACTTTTGCAGTAGTGAGCTGTAGTGTGTGTTACTATCATCAACCAAATCGCCCAAGCTGCTATGTTCTTAAGCAAATGCTTCTTTTATTAACTGTACTGCCACAAGCAGGAAAGTATAGGATAAAATGCATAAAGCCAATGGTCTATGCCCCGTATAGGCTTGAACAGCAGGCAGATCTCTTCGGGGAACACTTTCAGCGCGTATCGAGTTCCCAGCATTCTTTGGCGTCTTTCTTGAAACACAAGGCTCAAGCAGAGTGGCAATCTATTCCAACATCCGGCGGTACTCGGGAATCTTACAACACCCTTCCTGCTCTGCATGAGCTGAAACGGGTGCTACACGAAGGAAAGCCTACGACTGCTGGACCAGAAGTAATCCTACTATCAAATGCTTACCCACATTCACCCTTCGACGCTCGATTCAGTCCTGCTTCTGTTCAATCGCATTTGGCACGAACGTTCATACCCGGGATCATGGAGAGTGGCAAAAGTCATTCATTTCCTAAAGGCAGAATGTGCATATATTGCATTCAGCTACCGCCAGGTAGCGCTAACCAGTTATATCAGTAAAACCTTAGAAAGTATTGTCATGAAGAGTCCTGTTTTTGTTGTAAAATGAAAACTCCCTCTCTAAATACCAATGCAGTTTCTGACGGTCTTCATCTACATTAAATCACCTGATTCGTTTAGAGACGTCTATTGGCGAGGCCTTTGAATATATGCAGTACTGGTTTCCTTTCTTTTTCGATTTGGTTGAAGCTTACGACACTGCATGGTGGCATGCAGTCCTTCACGATTTGTATAGCTTTGGCATTTGTGGCAGGATGTTAGCGTTCATACAGAACACTCTGGCGACGCATACTTTCCAAGTGAAATTGGTCACAGCCTACTCTCAAGAGTCCGGCCAGAAGAACGGAGTCACCCAGGGAGGCGTCTTGAGTGTCAAACGTTATATAGTAAAAATTAACTCGCTATCTCGGGTCATCCCATGGCCTGTTCAGTATTCGATTTATGTTGATGACCTCCAAAGATCTGTCTCATTTTGCAACTTTGCTTTGCGTGAAGGTAGAGGTTAAACTAACGGTAAAGAATTTACTAACGTGGGCGGATCCAAACGGGTTTAAATTTGTTCCTGAAAAAACAGTGTGTGTTTGCTTCTCTTGCTTAGGGAACCCTTAGCAGACCCCTGAGTCACTATGCAAGCTACTCGAATATCCACAAAACTAGAACACAAATTCCTAAGAATTTTCTACCTCCAATTTTTTTCTCTATTAAGTATATAGGAGAAAAATGCAAAAAAAAAGAGCACTAAACATTCCTACAGTGCTTTCTCATACAACTTGGGGCTCTGACCGGCTTTGCCTTCTACAAATCAATAGAATCAGTGATTCGCTCGCTTTTGGATTATGACAGTATTATATATCAACAGGCGGGAACTTAAGTTTAAAAATACATCATCCTGTCCATCACAAAGAGCTATCTTTATCTACTGGGGACTTTCACACATCGCATATCGCTAGCGGATATTTAGAATAAAATGAAAGGTCACTGGGGGACGAAGGTCTGTGTTACGATTTAAGTATTTACTCAGGATCCGTTCGGTTCCCTTACACACTTCCCAAGATGCTGTAGCAGAAACAAGATACAAACTCACCTTTGTAAACAAGCCGATGGTTATAGCTCCGTTCAGCATGAGAAACGCGTTCACACAAGATTTTACTGGACTAAGTAGTGCAATGCTTGTTAGCCCTATCTCACAAATTGTAGCCCCACAGAATTCCAACTTCACTTTCTGTGACTTCTCACTAATTAAATACAATAAGACACTCTTTTAGAGCGCATGAAACAATAATTTGTTTAAAACTTTACTGTAGATATTTTGGGCACTGCTCAGAGTACACAGATCGCACGAAGCCGGATACATTTGTTGAATGTTGCATGGTTAGACCCTCTGTTTGCTGTACGAAACGAATTGCATTCGAAACCACTATTCTAATGACAGTACTATGCGGTCCACGCCTTGCCATTTATCATATTGTGAAAACAAACTGCATGCACTCTGTCGTCTTCATTGACTAACTTAGTTGTCTGCAAGCACTCACATCACTAACAGCTAGTAAAATACCATTAATCACAAAGCTGGAGAACAAAATTAATCTTGCTTCCTGAAAACTCCAAAACATAGAAATAGTTTTAATTTGGGTCCCTGCACTGCAGCCACGTTGGTATACCCGGAAATGAACAAGCGGACTGCGCAGCACGTTCTGCTGGTGAGGGAAAAGTGGACTGGCATAATATCCCATATAAGGATTGCCATAGACTCGTAAAACCTCCTGCCACCCAAAACTGGCAGCAACAGTGCAATGACATAACAAGCTCCATACAGTAAATTAAGTGATTTGGGAAGTGGACGGCATTGGGAACGTCTTTGTGAGGTTGTCTTGTGCCGACAAAGGATAGATAATACGCACCTCACTCACGGCCAGCTTCTGCGCAAGGAAGCGGCTTCCGACTGTGAGCGCTGCAATGAACCATTGACCGTTCAACACGTATTGCTTGAATGTTCAGCGTTTGACTCTGCGCGACGTAAATATTTTTTCTCAAATATATCACGAGCATACACCGTTACACCTAACAATCCTACTCGCTAACGAGTCACTTATCCCGCATGCCTCTTTTTTCAGCTTAGATATTGGTATTTTACATGAATTCTGATTGTCCTTTGTCCCCTTAGTTCCCCTTCTCCAGGAATTATTATTGCCATGAGAGAAGCTTGAACGTTTTATGAAATCATGTTGAATGTCGAGGGTTAGCTAATATTTTAAAGGCATATGTCATACTTAGATGTTGCCGTCTTTTATCTGAACAGAACTCGTTGGACTCGGCATATAAACTCAGAATTGGGGATGTACGGAAAGCACCCGTGGCGAGTCGTAAACCAAGATGGTGCACTGGTTCTAACAATATCAGAGCCGATTGTCGCGCTGATCCATACACTGTAGCACCATAGTCGAGACGGGATCGCACAAGGGAATTGTATAGACGCATAAAACATCTTCTATCTCAGTTGTTCTCAACCAATGATATCTCGCGGACCCCTTGTAGATCGGCGGAGATGATGGAGGACACCGTTCGCGGTGAGGGGAAGGGAAAGGTATAGGTTAATTATAATATTGATTTAATAGGTGAACATAGCTAAGGGCTGGAGTGAAGTACACTTCTTTCATTGACATACACACAAGAAAACTCACCCGAAAATTAAAATGTTTTTCTCAATCGGATAAAAGACAACTTTTATTGCCGGGCTTGACTGATGAGGCAGGGCTTCGCGGACCCCAAGAATGCCTTCGCGGACCCCAAAGGGTCCGCGGATCCCCATTTGAGAACCACTGCTCTATCTGATCCCCAAGTCTTGTCTGCTAAGTCTTTTAAAGGGTTCATACTTTTAAGGCAGTTTTCACTAAGGCATTTCAAGTGGGAAATAAAAGTAAACGTCCTGTCAAAGATCCCAACCAGCAATTTCTGCTAATATTTAGCTGGCGACCGCATAGCTTTTAGTTCTAGGTATTGATTCAAAGGCAGCCCCCGGTGCAAGCGAAAATGGCACACATACCGTTTTACTTGAAAAAAAAAGCCTTAAGCATTCTTGTCTGCCCAAGTACCAAGTTTTTTTTAAAGCTTACTGAGGCTCATGCTCACAGGTAAAACTGTTACAGGAGAAACACGAGATATACAGATCGTCCACGCAAGGTGCGTATGAGATGAGGGAGTACAGGTCGCAGGCATTCCAGTTGACACATCGCAGAGGAAAGGCTGATCACAAAGCGGGAGTGTGAGCTTTATGAGCTTCAGTTCGTTGGATAACTGAGTGAGCAGACGGATGTCCTCGTCACTTTGTTGCGCAGCAGCCATATCGGTTAAATCAGTGGTAGGGGATAACGCATTGCAATTGAAGGTGGATGAAATACGTGAGAGAACGTCAGCTGCTGGGTGGTGAGATCCCTTGACGGGGCGAATGTCAGTTGTGACTTCAGCAAGGTAAGACAGGTGTAGTGTTTCTCGTGTAGAAAACGTGACGCTCGAAGATTTTAGGGCGCCGGTGAGAGGTTTGTGATCAGTGAGAATTATACAATTGCTGCCTTCTCAAAAACGTTTGGAGTGTTTGATGGCCAAGAATTTTGCAAGAAGTTCGCTGCCGAAGCTGCTGTAGCAACATTTCGCCGGTTCCAGTTATAAAACAAAATTGAAATAGGGTGCCAGACTGCACCGGTGTATTCCTGCAGAAAACAACAGTGCTGGAAGCGCCGACCTTGACGTTAATAGAGACATTCGGCTTCGGGTCGAAGAGAAGTGCGGCATTTTCTAGTGTTTGTTTGGCCTCACCCAATGCTTGTGCAGTTTTGGAAAACCACTGAAGAGTTGAGGAAGGTGTGTGGACACCTCTTAAAAGGTCAGTTATATGTTTGTGTATCTCATCACAGTTGGTTCATGACTCTGTAGGAGGTGACCTTTATTGAATGAGAAAATATTAGCTGATAATTTTGCAAACTTATATTCGCGTGTCAGTGAAATGTTGAAACGTAACCTTTCGTATCGTTGGAAAAGGTCGCGCGTTCGAGTGTTTGCTGAAGTTGTTGCATCATTTGTTATTTTGAGCACATCCAAGAATAATCATTCGTTTCATTTAAAGTGCCCAAGAACCAACAGAACGGTCTGTAGTTTAGTGTACTTCCCCAAGAACACCAGAAGAAACAAGTATATACAGGATCCCATCGAAAACACGCTAACATAAATGTAGTAAAAAAACACCGAATGAAAATAAAGATCAATGTCGCGATCCGGAGTGGCGACATTGTTATAAAGCGTCTAAATTCGAGAGAAGAGTTAAATGTTGCAGGGACGGCGAATATCAGAAAATAATAAATGCCTCGTAGAACGAAAACTTGCACAAAAATTTACTTCACACAGGATTTAAGCCGAGCGAAAAGCCCTATTTTAAACCTTGTGTAAAAAAATGAAGACACGAGCCTCCCTTTTTTATACAAAACTGAAAAAGAATATTTTTAGCAGATATTCACTGTCATAAAGAATTCGACGTTCTAAATACATGTCATGCACTACTTTAAAGAACTTTTTTTTCGCGGTCCCTTATTTTCGCGAATTGGTCACAGAGATCATAATCGCGGCCGCTAAATTTCGCGACTTCTAGACACCCGCATTGAAACCCTTAAGAAGCGAAATTTTCGCGAGCCCTTAAATTTTGCGAAGTTTTCAATTCGTTAAATGCGCGAAAATTAAGTGCTCGTGAATATTAAGAGTTTTACAGTATACGAATCAGTTTTTTTCTGAACATGTTCAATATTCATGCCTACTGTTTTTCATGCTGACTTTCGTATCACGGACGCAAATTCAGAGTCGCGACCTTACAAAGAGTTCAAAATATGAATCAAGCTATAATGGTTATTAAATTGAAATACAAGGGTGAAACAACTCCCAATATTTTCATCGCTCAGCCCACAATAGATTTACATTTAGTGATTTTATTTAGTTCTTATGCTGATTGCCAACCTTTCTGTGGAGGTTGTGGCGAAAGGGTTAAACGAGCTAATTGCACAAGAAGGTTTTGAAGAAAAAAAAGGAAAGAAAACACGCCTAATTCGCTTAGTTGAAATATATGCATAAAGGCAACAATTATCCTTTTAAAGATAAGCTTCCCGAAGAATTGACGAATAAATCAACTGATGTCAAATTTAAATGTGCTTCGGAACGTCTTGCACATTCGTCGATGGTGCATGAGAAAAACGAAAATTTAAAACAGTTACTTCTATACAGAAAAGAAACAAGAGCCAAAGGGTCTCGATGCGCGAACCCGTCGACGGGTTAAATATTTTGTATTGTCAGTTTTAAAGTCACCGTTTAACATACAGTGTAATATTTAATATACCTCTCTCCGATGCTTAGTCGACAACAAATCAAGTTGAGCAATTCTTTGGCGGTTTGTGTGGGTCCGAAACGACAAGATACTGGCGATAAAATCAGTTGACACTCCTGTTATTTCAGTATCGCATGAGGATGACTTGAGGATGATTTGTTAAACATCGCTGTTTTCTATTTTTTTCTTCTGTGTATGCGTTGTTATGGCAGAAGACCTTGGTGCTGTAACGCTTGATCAGTTGAATCTTTTTTTGAATGAGGGTCGCAGAACTAAGGTAAGTTTTTTTCATCTAAATGTGCAATCTGCTAGGAATAAAGGAGACAGCCTAATGTTGCTTTTTGATTCTTTTCAAACTTCATTTAATATTATTATGCGAACGGAAACATGGTATATTGATGACTGTGATTTTTTTGTGCTACCTGGATATAATCATTTTTATTTAAATCGAGATTACGGACGAGGTTGAGGTGTCTCGTTACAAAGTAATTTTTCTGACCTTGAGGTTGTTCCGGATTACACCATCATGACTCGCGACTATGAGATTCTCTGCGTCAGAGGAAAAGACTGTATTTACTCGGTTTTTTATCGTCCACTAGGTGGAAATGTTTCAATCTTTTATAATTTTTTAGAAGAACTTTTTTGTTTTGCAAATGCGGAGAGATGTAACTTTTTCTTGGTGGAGACCTAAATATAAACTTACTCGAAGAATCGCGTGTCAGAGACGACTTTCTTATTCTACTTACATCAAATAACTTTTTTAATTGTATAAATTCTCCCACTCGTGGAACATCCTCATCGTCCACATTGCTTGATGTGTTCGTGACGAATCAAGAAGTAAGTTCTGTTTGTGCTGGTGTTCTGGAATATAGTTTAAGTGATCATCTACCCATATTCATGCTGATAAATCATATAATGAACCGGAAAATTGAGTTTGACAATGAAAACAGAAGGAGTATTAGGATCCGAAGCATAAATTCCACCACGTTAGAAAAGTTTCGTGAAACTATTTCAAATACAAATTGGGACTCGGTTTTTTCCGCTACATCTGCTGATGAAGCGTATAATGAATTTTAAGATATTTTAAGAAGATATACGAAATTTTTTTTCCTTATAGGCAATTAAAACAAGCTAAAAATAACCGCGAGCCATGGGTAACTAGAAAATGCTTAAAATTGATTAATAAAAATAAACTGTATTGTACGTTTCTTAAAACAAGAACTCCAGAAGATCTTGCTCTTTTCAAACAATGCAGAAATACAGTGAATAAGGTTCTTCGCCAGTCTAAACAAACATTTTTTCATAATTTATTTAATGAGACATGTATGAAGAGAACAGATCTGGTATGGAAACAGTTAAACCAAGTGTAAAAACATGGTCCCTTTGAGTCAGCTGTACAAGAAATAACTATAAAAGGTGTAACAGTACAAGGAAAAGCTCTCGCAGAAGCTTTTAACATCTATCTAATAAATCTTGTAAGTAGCATACATAGTCCATTATCAATGGCCTTTATGAAACCTAGAAATGAAGACAATGCTTTTTTCTTTCCAACAGACGAACAAGAAGTATTTTCCACGATGTTATCATTTAAAAACAGTAATTCCTCTGATATAGATGATTTCCAGATCAAACCAATTAAGTATGTATTAGATGTCTTGGCACCAGTTTTAACACATATTATGAATGCCTCATTGTATAGTGGTATATTTCCTACAAAATGCAAATTGCAAAAGTTATTGTTTTGTTTAAAGATGGAAACAAAAACGAATTTTCAAATATAGACCTATATCAATATTACCTGTGTTTTCTAAATGCCTTGAAAAAATCCTTCATAATAGAATAACAAGTTTTTGTAAAAAATTTGCAATAATTACAGACTCTCAGTTCGGTTTTCGCAAAGGCCGTTCAACGGAATTGGCATTGTTACAACAAAAGCAGCTAATTCTGAAATCTTTCGAAGAAAAAAAATTAATTTTAGGTGTTTTTATAGATTATTCTAAAGCGTTTGATCGTATCGATCATATTACTCTCACAAAAAAGCTCGAATGTTACGGAGTCCGTGGCGTAACACTCGATATTATTAAATCATATCTTAATTTTCGGCGGCAATGTGTTGTAATAAATGGTCATAATTCTACCGTTCAACCTATCAGATCTGGAGTACCACAAGGTAGCATCTTAGGTCCTCTTTTATTTAATTTGTATATAAATGATATCGTTAACATCAGTAGGATCCCCTCTTTCATCATTTATGCTGATGATACTAGCTTATTTTTTTTCAGGCACTGAAATACAGGAATTGGTGTATGAAACAAACACCACATTACAGAAGCTATATGAATGGAGTGTAGCAAACTCGTTAGAAATTAATATGAGCAAGAGTAAGGCGGTCCTTTTCCAACCTAAAAATAAAAATGTTAGTTCCAATTTTAATATTGTTCTTGGCCTCTCTCAAATTGAACTCGTTCAAAATGTGAAAACGCTTGGAGTTTATTTTAACAACCACATGCCTTGGAATGATCATATTATAAATATAGCTAAAAAACTTTCAAAAGTGTTGGGAAAATTGTACCAGTTTAAAAATATACTGCCTTGTCGTTTAAAATTGCTTATATATAAAGCTCTTTTCGAACCTCTTTTAAATTACTGTAGCTTGGTGTGGAGCACTACAAGCCAGTCCAACCTAAATAAATTACATATTCTTCAAAAAAAGGCTGTTCGCATAATACGAAATGTGTCTTTTAACACACACACTCCTCCTTTATTTAAGGAACTGCATCTAACATCTATTCTGTATTCATATAAGTATACTCTCCTCACACGATATCGATCCACCCTCCGATGTAATGAACCTTTTTTTACTTGTATTTCAAACTTAACTCCGATTTCTAAACCTTATGACGTTAGGGAAAGGGAGCGCTGGAAAATTCCATTAAATCGCACGAACTATGGCTTTCAAATGTTAAGCTATAATCTTCCGTTTGTCTTAAATAAAGTTGAAAAACAAAACTTGTCAAACGTTGAAAACCCACATCTAAATGAAATTCGAGAACTTTGTTTTCACAAATAAAACGTAAATTGTCTTGGTGAGCTGTAAATACATCCGTTTTATATATTTTTGTTTCCTGTATACATCCAGTCACTAGATGCTGTCGTTTCTTTCTTTCGTTCTTTGTGTATAAGGTCAAATCTTTCCTCTAGCAGCAAATAGAGTATATAAGTGTTTTCTTCTTTTTTTTTTTTTTTTCCCCATGTCGCTGTTTCGTTGTTTTTCCCTGGTTGGTGTTGTTTGTTACCGTATGCCAATTGTAAAGGCTGCAGAGGCCTTGTCAAGTCAAAAATGTTTTGACTTTTGCCTCTGCAGCCCACATCACTATCTGATGATGATGTAAATAAAATTGATTGATTGATTGATATAGTCACATACTAAAGGAACATTGCCTTTTAGGGTATCGATGTTCGAATCACCAATGATCCAGATATTTTTTTATTGTCGATTTCGTATTGAATTAGTCTTCATATTGTTCTTGAAAAACAGCAATATTTCCTGAGGGCGGTCTCCGTACTGCAAATAAGGACACCATAAAATCAGATATATTACTCTCAAACGCAATCGACTCATCATGACTGAAGTGTACATGACTTTTTTGGTTTATCTACCACCAGTACCACCCCCACTGCCCGTGGGGCGGGTAAACAAGAAGTCATTAAAACCATTAATAGTTAACGATTTCAACGCTGCCTCCGGGATTTTAGTTACCATTAAAATATGAACTTCGACACAGTCACCAAGGCTCGCAACAATAAGTCTAAATTTATCCAAGTATTGTTTTTCTTTATGCTGCGTGTGTTCACATCACATGCACAGCTGTAAGCAAAACTACTATAAGTTGACTGTAATTTTCTTTGAACACACAGAAGTCGGGCACTAATGGAACTGCGTATTCATCACTCTAGTTCACCATTTATAGGTCCTGTATACAGCTAATACGGACAGATGTGGCCTCATCTGTTCGCTTAGCGAAGACCTTTCCATTCTGAGCCCAGACATATTTAAAGTTTTTTTTTCTTGTCGCGGATTCTAGCTTGCCAGAAAAAATTACTGTTGAACGGCGTCCAATTCTGAATACAATTCAGCTGTGGTAGTGATTTGTTAAGCACTAGAGTGCGCAGTTTACCTCGTGCGTTCAACCAGGTTCCGCGAACTTCAGCTGATACAAATCTTATCAAGACCGGGGGTGTTTTGTATTCAATTCCAATTGGTTTGCGATTTCAGCAACTTTTTCATTAAGCTTTTATTGGGAGTTACTAGCATTCCGTGAATTCCAAGGTTTGGAAGGCGACAGTACAAGACGGTTTCGTTCAACTCCGCCTCTAGTTCCACGATACGGCCAGCATTCTACAAGACGGCAGTTCTGAGTTGGGACACCTCCGTCCTGGGCTCTTTGACCTCAATATTGTTGGTTGTTTTTATTAAGTTGCATATCCTACTGGGCCGAGTCATTTCCACCGACTCCTTCAGCTCAATAACTGTAGCCCTCAACTTACCGATTGTAGACTTTATTACGATTCAGCCGTCTACCTTGAGATTTAGAAAGAGAAGAAAATCCGCTTTTTCTTCGAATTCAGGAGTTGGTCGAGTTTTGCATTCATGTTAGTAAACAGGGCGAATACACTAGCCAAATCAGGCTGCGAGATATCCACGTCCTACACCGGAGCTGCGCGCCCATCCTTAATCCAACAAGTTCGGCAACGCCAGACTCGCGCTTTTGTAGCGTGAGCTACACTGGCCGAGGTTGAGCAGTTTCGCGTGGCTCTCATAATGAGCCGTGCTCTGTGCTGCGCAAGCGCGAGGAGCAGTGACGTCACACGGCGCACAGCTGGCGGGGCGGAGCCGCCGTCGCCGCGGGCTCCGCCACCACCGCGCGCGCCTCGCCGGTCTGCGCAAGCGCGAGGAGCAGTGACGTCACACGGCGCACAGCTGGCGTGCCGGAGCCGCCACCGCCGCGGGCTCCGCGCCACCGCGCGCGCCTCGCCGGTCTTCGCATTCGAGACGTCATAGCCGCGGCAGACGCACTGGCGCCGCCGCGTCCCCAGCTGTCCGCCTCCGTTGCGCAGTAGCCAAGTCTGACGCTGCACCGGAGCTGCTTGATAGCGCCTCTCATTTTGTGCGCATAAGCTCACGCTACGTATATCCTGGCATAGCCGAGCTAAGCCACCGCAATATTTTTTGTTCCATGCCTATAAACGAAATTTTCGCCATACCAGAGAACCTGTTGCAAAGATAAGTGAACGAACATTCCGAGCGGGATAAAACAAAATGGTTGTCATCCGGCAGCACCCTAGTGCATGCTAGGCATCGCATGAAGACGTGGCGCTAAGCGCTAAGCAAGAGGCAACTAAACAAAGGCAAGCAGACGCTCAGTTTTGCGGCCGACGGCCGTAGCAGCACAAAAGCGTTTCGACTAAAGCGTCGCGCTCACCAGCCGCACAAAATAGGTTGTTAGAGATGAGCCGAAAAATGGCCGCCAACTGCGAAGGCACAGCGTGCAGGTGCTGTCTTTATCGCCATCCGATTGACGCTCACGCCGATGAGGAGCCGGCCAATCCTAGTGCAGTGGGTCAGTCTATGGCAGACTAGGAGTATCCAGCATCTTACAAAACGGGGCAGCAGGCCGAGTGATCCGATGTGTTTCAGGACAAAGATCACGTCGATGACCGTGCCAAAAGCGACCTGCCGCAAAAAATAGATGGTTCCAGACGAACCGAAAAATGGCCGCCTACTGCCTTTTTCACGTGATGCAAGCATTCTGCCACGGCTCGAAGATTTCAAATCAATAATACATGCAAAAAAATATAGAAGTGTGCAATGCAACTGAACAGTTCAAAAGGCTTTTTTTTTTATGGCCAATACATTTTAATACAAGTTTGGATTAAAAAAAATTAGTGGCAGAATATATCACTGTAAACTCTGAACTGGGCAAAAATTTGACGGGATCCCTTGAAGGGGGCTGGGTACGGGGTTTTGAAAGAGACAGAGGCGGGGGCCTGAATTCAGTTGAAGGGCTTCAGACGCCACATCTCTTTACCAGTTCCACTAGGCCACCTCAGGCAACGGCATTTTGAAAGATCCCTCTACCTTTTTTTTTCAATAACAGCAAGTTCTATCTTATTATTGCCAATTGAGACTGTTAAAATAAAATATAGCTGCATCGCTGCAATTGGTCTCAAAGTATAAAATCTGAAAAAACGCCTACCGACTTTTTTTATTTTTTACTCTTTCATAATGGCGCACTTCAAATAGAAGCAGCACACAAAAAGCTCTCTCCAGCGAAATATTGTTTTTTCGTTATTATTTTTGTATCATAAACTTGACTATTCTAGGTGTCAGCAGAACTTACTTTTGTTCTGTTCACCCAACTTGTCATAACTCACAACTCAACTGATCTAG